>JAODAL010012702.1:0-94331 GCA_025379985.1 Phyllomedusa bahiana
AGCGCCAAAATTTGGGCAATAATGACCCTTTTGTGCCTCTAACAGTAAAAGTATGCTGTAAGTAGAGATAGCCCCTCTGTTGGTAGGTCTATGTACTCTGTAGGTAAATAAAACTCCCATGTAGGTAGATATAGGCAGGTGTAGAAAAAGGCTCATCTCTCCGTGATCCCCTGCAGAACTGCTAGCTCCAGAAGCTAGTGTCCGGCATAAGCGGCGTGACATCATCACTGTAAAATTTACCAAACATCTTAGACACCTCAAATTAATTACGCAAAATAAGCATAGGTTGGTATTCAAAAAATAAGTATAAGATGGAGTGTGCAATCAGGAACGTTTAAAGAAACCATTAAGGAAACAAATAACCGGGCACCAAATTTTTTACCCACAAAATTTGGGGAAAAACTTATTGATTAAATTAAACCAGGGTGGAAAATAAAGCACTACGGGAAATTTCAAAAAAAAAAAATGAATACCAATAAAATTTTACATAGGCAGGAAAATTTCCCCCTGTAGGCATTTTTTAAAAATTAATGCCGCCGGGGGCAGTATAGCCGTTAATGCCCCCCAAAAGGCAGTAAATATCCCCTTGGGCAGGTATATATCCCGCATCAGGGTTTTTTTTTTTTTAAATGAAAAAAATACAAGTACTCACCTCTCTCCCCCCGGCTCGAGGCACTCCGCTTTTTCCGGCACGGGGGATCGTGATGTCATGGCCACGCGGGCAGCAGATAATATACGCCCCCTGTGCTGGATGCCCCGGAAAGGGCCCGCAATTCTACTTGCGGCCTTCCGGGGATTCCTCTGTGGTCGGGGAGTGCTCGCCTTGCTCTGCAATAGTATTTTCAGCTGTATGCGCTCCCAGAGGAGGCGCATACAGCTGAAGAGATCGCCGTTGCCGCCCAGGCCATGGCTGCACCCAGACGCCAATAGGTGTCCCGAATGTCAGCTGTATGCGCTATAAGGGAGGCGATACAGCTGAAGGGGGACCGCCCCATCCCCCGGGAGCCAACACTGACTGAGTTTAACCCGAGGAGGGCTTTTTTCAGCACATTTTTTGTGCTAAAAAAAACTGGGCTTAACTCGATATAACAGTAATAATTTTTAAAAAAAAGCATCCCCAAAGGGGTGCTGAAAAGCAGATATGTAACTTAATATGATAGATCCAAATGGTTAAAAAATGAACATAAAAAATCTGAAACCAACGCTACAGAGAAAAAACAATTTTTTTTCAACTAAGTATAGTAAAAACTTTTAGGAACTAAAAGACATTTTTCAAGCATCTTCCTCTGCTCAACCATGATGAAAGTTTATCTGAAATCATAAAGAATGGTGTTTCATATGTGGCAAAATGCAATAAAACGCTGGGCAATATTATTTCACCTAGTGTTTTTTGTAAGACAGGGGACAATAAAAATAAAAAACTGGTTATTTCTGAAGGGGTGGTTCCCATGTGGAGAATCAAAATGCAATATGTGTAAATATACTTTAAAAAAGCAGAATTTATAGATAGCAATAATAAGAAAAGTTTCTAAATTAATTTCATTAACTGTGACACTGATCATAGTATCTATGCCATAACAGGCATACAATGTCATCCCATATATATATAGGATTCACTATGTGTAAGATTAAAAGACGGATTGCAGAACATATAACATCGATTTAAAATTGAAAGGCTAATGCATCAGGTGCGGCAAAGCATTTTGTCGAATGTCATAATATGGATCTAAGTAAGGCATTTTTATTACTTTCTGCAAAGTCAAAAGTTTACATACATTTCATTAGTATTTGGTAGCATTCCCTTTAAACTGTATGACTTGGGTCAAAAGTTTTGGATATCCTTCCACAAGCTTCTCACAATAGTTGATAGGAATTTTGGCCCATCCTCCTGACAAAACTGTTGTAACTGAGCCATGTTTGTAGGTCTCCTTGCTCGCTCCTGCCTTTTCAGCTTTGCCAATACATTTTCAATAGTATTGAGATCAGGGCTTTGTGATGGCCACTCCAAAACATTGACTTGGTTATCCTTAAGCCACTTTGTAACCAGTTTGGCAGTATGCTTCTGGTCATTGTCCATTTCGAAGACCCATTTCCGCCCAAGCTTTAACTTCCTGGCTGATGTCTTGAGATGTTGCTTCAGTATTACCACATAATTTTCTTTCCTCATGATGCCATCTATTTTGTGAAGTGTTTCACAGTTAGGATGGGGTTCTTAGGCTTCCAAGCTTCTCCCTTATTGCCACATAATCTTATTTCCTCATGATGCCATCTATTTTGTGACGTGCACCAGTCCCTCCTGCAGCAAAACAAACCCCGTGTTTCACAATTGGGATGATGTTCTTAGGCTTCCAAGCTTCTCCCTTTTTCCTTCAAACGTAACGATGGTCATTATAGCCAAACATTTCAATTTTAGTTTCCTTAGACCACAGAACTTATCTCCAAAAATGTAGGTCTTTGTTCCTATGTGCATTTGCAAACATTAATCTGGCTTTTATGTTTCTTTTGGAGTAATGGCTTCTTCCTAGCAGAGTGGCCTTTCAGCCCATGTTGATATAGTAATCATTACACTGTGTAGAATGACACAATCTAACCAGCTTCCGCCAGCATCTTCACAAGGTCTTTTGCTTTTGTTCTTGGGTTGATATGCACATGTCAGACAAAAGCACGTTCATCTCCAAGACACAGAACCCATCTCCTTCCTGAGCGGTATGATGCCTGGAAATTCTAATCTTGGTTATAATTGTGTATAATTGTTTGTACAGATGACCGAGGCACCTTCAGGAATCTGGGAATTGCACCCAAGGATGATCCAGACTTGTGAAAGTCCACAATTCTCTTCCTGATATCTTGGCTGATTTCTTTAGACTTTCCCATGATGTTACACACAAGCCATGTGTTTCTGGTGTGAATTAAAATACATTCACAGGTGTGTCTCTAACTCAGATGTTGCCAATAAACTTCAGAAGCTTCCAAAGACATGGCATCATCATATGGGCTGTCCCAAATTGTTTAAAGGCATAGTAATCCCAGTGTATATAAACTTTTGCCTTTGCAGAAAGTAACAAAAATGCCTTAAAACATTTTCTCTCGTTATGCTGGCATCTGGCAAATATAAATAATTTTTGTTCCTAATAGACCTAAAATAGGTAAGGTTTATTCTGATTTCATGTCAGATAGTGAGAAAACATGCGTATGTGTCTTCTATATATATCCCCTATAGGCAGGTATATGTCCCCCATTAGGGTTCTTTTCTAAAAAATGAAAAAAATACAAGTACTCACCTCTCTCCCCCACTGCTCCGAGGCACTTCTTCTTTCCGGCACAGGGATCGTGATGTCATCAGGCCACGCATGCAGCATGATGACATAGAACGCCGCCTGTGCTGGATACTCCGGAAGGCCGCAAGTCTGCTTGCGGCCTTCCGGAGTCCTCTGTGGTGCAGGGAGCGCTCACTCTCTGCTCTGCAATAGTATCTTCAGCTGTATGCGCTCCCAGAGGAGGCGCATGCAGCTGAAGAAATCGCCGCTGTCGCCCAGGCCATGGCTACGCCCGGACGCCAATAGATGTCCCGAGTGTCAGCTGTATGTGCTCCCAGAGGAGGTGCATACAGCTGAAGGGACCGCCACTATTGCCCGGATGCCAACAGCTGACTTGAATTTAAGCCGAGGAGGGCTTTTTCAGCACATTTTTAAGAAATTTCAAAATAATTTAAAAAAGAGGGGGTTATCCCAACTGGTGCTGAAAAAGCAGATATTTACATCTAAATATGAAGATCCAAATTTTTAAAAATTAACAAAAAAAAACTGAACCCAAAACCAACAGAAAAAAAAACTATTTTTTTTCAACAAATTTGTCAGGGCTAGCGTGCCGGGTTTGCAGGGATAAAACGGCTGCAGCAGCTGATTGCAACCCCACCCTGAGCACAACTGCGACCTCTGTGAGTACAGACCCCCACCCTCCTGACACGAAGCTAGTCCACCAGCCAATGGAGGCCCGGGGGGGGGCCGCCCAATCAGCACGGGGGCGGACCCGGGAAAATCCCATTTAACCCCCTAAAGGGGCGAGTGCAGCCCCGTGATTTTCCGGCTACCTCGTGTTACTTGTTCAGTATATTGTTTTTTTGCTTACTGGTTCCTGCCTCGGCTTGTTTCCTGACCCCGGCTTTCTCCTGTTTTGTACCTCGCTCCTTTTTGGCTTTTACCTCGGCTTTTTACTTTACCCCTCGGTTCTGTTTTTTGGCCTTGGCTCTATTTGATATGCCCGGACTTCTGATATTCAATTTCCTCACCCCCCCCACACTTTGCAGGCAGGGACGTCCCCCAGTTGCCACTCCCGCCTAGGAGACGCCCAACGGGCGGGGACAGGGGGCGGGGTTTTGGGTTTAGGGCTCACTGTACCTCCCGTGACGTGACATTATCACAGGCCGAAACCGACTGCTCTCCCCCTCACAGGGGCCCCATGAAAACTCGGTAAGCAATGCGGGGGCAACCCCCAGCTACCCAGGATCGGCGCTGAGGTTAAACAGGAGGCTCCCCCAAGTCAAAGGTCCCGCATTCCTTCCCCCCTGTGGAGCCCCATTTCCGTCGCCGCGGGTTCGCAGGTTACAAAGGCTTTGGGGCATTTAGAGGGGGTTGCCCGTTGTATTTTGGGCTCCGCCCATTTCCCGGGGGGAATGGGGAACAAAGGGGGGGAATTGTTATTTCCTTGCTTCGGGGCCCCCCCCAGAGGGGGCATTTTCGTTACCAATGACTCACCAAACTGTCTTCTGCACAGGTTTTTTGGCTTTAGGGGTACTTTTTAATGACCCAGATAGGGAAGCGGGGCCGGAGGCTCACTGCCCACCTTGAGGAGGTAAGAAACTTTGGAGGAGTTTTTGCTCCGAATTTCTTGCTGGGGTTTCCGTCTGGGTGGAAGACGCAGCTTCAGATCCCCAGTTTAGTTAGGGTTGCGCCCATGTGAAGGATTTAGGGGGGCTTACCCTACCCCTGTTTTTTAGATGAGGCATGGCAAGCCTTTCGCGGACAACGTTTTCGGGAGAGAGGGCGGGGAAAAGGTTCCCCCTCGGGGTCTCCCCCAGGCCCCCCTAAACCCGTTGTTTCCGATTTAAACCCAGAGGAGCCAATGCAATGGGGGCTTTTCTGTCACGCGGTAGTGACCGTAGGACTACTCGTCGAAATTCAGGTTTGCTTTACTGTGGCGAAGATGGACACGGAATTCGGGAATGCTAAAAAAGGGCCCGGGTCGGAAAAACCCAACGCCAGGGGGTCACAGGGGGGCACCTAGGCAGCGGTTTTTCCCTTTTGTACTAAAAATTGCTGCACCATTAAGTTTCATACTTGTCGCTGCCCGGGTTCGGGGAGGCTTTTTGGGGGTTTTCGGATCATTTCTAATTTTTTTGATGCTTTTTTTTCCCCAACGTCGGGGTTGCCTTGAACCGCTATTGACTCGCTGGGGTTGTGGCTATTGACCCACTCCCCTAGCTGGGGGGCAATCCAATATTTTACCCCGGCTGGGGATGGTGGCGGATCCAACATACTGAAAAGTGTATTCTATTGTCATGGAGGGGCTGCCCCTTTATGTGGTTTTGGGGGTGCCCCGGGTTTAGAAACATAATCCAGTGTTTGACTGGAATTTTAGGGGAAAATTTGTCAGGGGGGACAACGGGGTGTTGACGATTTCCCTTACCATGCTGGGCAATACTGATGTCAGCTGTGTTCTATCTGGAAAGGCTGTCCAGCGTTGAGGGCCTAGCGCATCTTGTGAAGTTTGCGCTCGGGCTAATTCCCCGAACTCCTCCCCGGGGAACTATCCCCCCCACCTGTACTGAAATCCATTGTGGTTCAGGAGGGGGTTAACCCCTGGCTTAACAGTGAAATTTCCCCTTCCTTCCTATCTAAGTGTCCCGTCCGCACTTCGTAAGAGGTATATTCGCCTGTACTCCGCCCTCTAGGCCCCTTCACCATTTCATAGAGGGGGAGTTAGAAAAAGATCGCCCCTATTTAGATTCGGAAGGGCCCAAAGGTCACTGCATACCTGGCCATTGGGAAGGGGATGGTCCTGAGGAAGGGCATGGGGTTCCCCGGGGAAATCCATCCATGTGACCCCTGGTGAGGGAAATTTCCCTGAGGCTCACCCACAAACCCCGACCAAGAAGGTCCGGGGGCCCCTCCCAAAAGGGGGGGGGGGTTTTCGTCAGGCTAGGCGTGCCAGGGGCGGGATCAACAGGGGCGCAGCTGATTTGCGATCCCCCCCTGAGCACAGCTGCTGACAGCTGTAGTGACAACTCCACACTCCTACAGGGGCATGTTTTTCACCCCAATGGAGGGCCCGGAGGACGCTATATCAGCTGCAGGGGCGGGTTCCCGGGAAACCCATTTAATCTCCCTGAAGGTGAAAGCACCCGTGATTTTCCCGGGGCCTTGTGTTACTTGTTCAGTATATTGTGTTTTGCTTATTTGGGTTTCCCGACCTCGGTTTTTTTCCCTGACCCCCCCTTGTCTCAGATTTTGACCCCCTCCCTTTGGCTTTTGACCCCGGTTTTTTTACGTTTACCCCGGTTCTGATTTTTGGTTGCGTTTCCCTTTTTATATTGACCCCGGACTGTCTGACATTTTACTTCCTCACGGCCCCCGCACTTTTGCGAGCGGGGACTGTCACCCATTGCCGCGCCCCCAGGGCAGCACGCAAGCAGGCAGGGACAGTGGGGTGGGTTCCTGTTTGGGCTCACTTTCCTCCCTTGACGTACATAAGATATAAAAACAAAAAAACTTTTTTCAAGCATCTTCCCCTCCAACCATGATGAAAGTTTTCTAAATCATAAAGAATGGGGTTTCATTGTGGCAAAAAAAGCAATAAAAGTGGGGAATATATTTCACCCAGTGTTTTTTGTAAAACGGGGACAATAAAAATAAAAAAATGGTTATTTCGAAGGGGGGGTTCCCATGTGTAGAAACAAAATGAATATGTATAAATAACAAAAAAAAAGCAGAATTTATGATAGCAATAATTTAAAAAAATTTTTTAAAATTTAAATTTATTAAAGTGACACTGATCATAGTACTATGCCATAAAAGGGGGTACAATGTCATCTCTTAATATAGGATTCACTATGTTTAAGATTAAAAGACGGTTTTCAGAACATTAACACGATTTAAAAAAGAAAGGCTAATGCATCAGGTGCGGCAAAGCATTTTGTCGAATGTCATAATATGGATCTAAGTAAGGCATTTTTATTACTTTCTGCAAAGTCAAAAATTTACATACATTTCATTAGTATTTGGTAGTATTGCCCTTTTAAAATGTAGAATTGGGTTTAAAAAATATTGGGGTCCTTTCCCCAAGCTTCTCACAAATTTATAAGAATTTTGGCCCATCCCCCTGAAAACACTGGTGCAAAATTTTTTTAAGTGTTTACAATTGGGATGTGTTCTTTTGGCTTTCCAAACTTCTCCCTATTGCCACATAACTTTTTCCCATGATGTCTCTATTTTTTTACTGCACCAGTCCCCCCCTGACAAAACAAACCCGTGTTTCACAGTTGGATGGTGTTTTAGGCTTCCAAGCTTCTCCATTTTCCTCTAAAAAATAAAAGAGGGATTATAGCCAAACATTTCAATTTTAGTTTCCTTTGACCACAAACATATCTCCCCAAAAAGTAGGTCTTTTTCCGTTGCATTTGCAAACATTAATCGGCTTTTATAGTTTCTTTGGAGTAATGGCTTCTCCTGCAGATTTGCCCTTTCCCCCCATTGATAAAAGTAATCGTTTCCGTGGAGAATGACACAATCTAACCAGCTTCCGCCAGCATCTTCACAAGGTCTTTTGCTTTTGTTCTTGGGTTGATATGCACATGTCGGACAAAAGCACGTTCATCTCCGAGACACAGAACCCATCTCCTTCCTGACCGGTATGATGGCTGGAAATTCTAATCTTGTGTATAATTGTTTGTACAGATGAACGAGTCACCTTCAGGAATCTGGGAATTGCACCCAAGGATGATCCACACTTGTGAAAGTCCACAATTCTCTTCCTGATATCTTGGCTGATTTCTTTAGACTTTCCCCCTGATGTTACACACAAGCCATTGTTTCTGGTGTGAATTAAAATACATTCACAGGTGTGTCTTAACTCAGATGGGTTTCCAATAAACTTCAGAAGCTTCCAAAGACATGACATCATCATATGTGATGTCCCAAATTGTTTAAAGGCATAGTAATCCCAGTGTATATAAACTTTTGCCTTTGCAGAAAGTAACAAAAATGCCTTAAAAAATTCTCTCTTATTATTCTGGCATTTGACAAATATAAATCATTTTGGTTCCTAATTGACCTAAAATAGGTAAGGTTTATTCTGATTTCATGTTAGATAGTGAGAAAAACATGCATATGTGTCTTTTTATATATTGGTTTCAACTGTAGGCAAACTAAACAGAGGAGGTGATTGGAGACAAAAGCTCCTCAAGCATTTTGGATTCTACATTTACAAACAAGACATCCGAGAGGCCTAAACTATGATAATGACCCATATATATATATATATAATATATATATATATATATAATATATATAAATATATATATATATATATATATATAAATTATTTGTGCATTTTAGATATCATGGTGTTTTCTATTATACAACAATGGTATGCCTTTCATCATCTTACACCCCCACACTCGGGTTTCAGCTTTTATTTTGAACGTAGTCCGAGCCTATTGCACAAATTATCATTATATTTACAAATCTAAACAAGGCATTTTTTCCTTTTCGTCATATAAAATCAATATAACCACATTAATCATGTAATCACAGTCTCTATCTTTGGCTGATATTGAAATGCAAACATACATTGTTTCTACATGTTTCCTTTAGGGTTAAACACATTAGGTAAACACCCATTATGGCAGGATCTGCTATGTCAATTTGTCTTTAAATTCACATGTGTATACATTACCCCTATGATGTGAACGTGGGCTCTCTTGCCTGAGACGCGTAAGCGTGGTGTGTGCTTTTTCAGCACATTTTTTACTTGTTTTTTTTATCTATGGAACTGAAATAAAATTTGAAGTTATAACTGATGGTGCCAGATCATCTTTTATAACTTTTCATATAATCTTAGACACTTCACTTATCCAGCACTTTTGACCAATTTGTACCTATGTACAGACTCCCCATATTGTGCTCCAAATGGTAATAATGACACATTTGTGCCTCTAACAGTGAAAGTGCCCCCAAATGGCTATGAGGCTCCTATTTGTGCACCAAAGAGAGCCCTTTACGGTTCACTGTATGAAAGATCCATTTCTAAAGGGGTTTTGCCACGATATAATGTTGACATGGGATCCACCAAAATGGGTATTTGATCACTTTTCTAAATATATGTGATTACAAAAAGTGAAGCCTGTGAGAACTACAGCATTGCTCAGTCCCCCTTAGTTTCCTGAAAGTTTACATTAGACACGACCAGGACACTGACAGGAGCTGATCTGGCCGCGCATGCATGTTTGCAATTCTTATCTGATGACAGGGAACATGAAGGAGCTTGCAAGAGGATGGGGAGAAAGTGCAGTGTATGAGGTTGTCTGCTGCATTGAAAATACACTGGTTGTAATGTAATTATTTGAGTAAACATTGCAGACGCTGCCTTCCTCCTTGTTCTCTGCTCACCCCCTCCCTCTCACCCCTGCAGCCTTTCATGACGCTGAATGCTTTGTTTATATTCTCTCCTGAACAGATAAGAGGTAAGGAACTCACTTCGCGGCAAATCCCCTTTAATGGATATATAAGTACTTGAATAGATTTTTATTAAAATATCATAAAAATCATTGGCATATAGTCATTTTTAGGTCCAAGTCGATAAAATAATATTGAAGTTGCTGTGTAATATGCAGCAAAGAGCCATTTAGAAAGGTTTTTAAAGCAATATGTTAAAGGGGTTGTCTCGCTACAAAGAATAGCTTTCAAATTGTAGGGGAACACAAAATAGAAGACATTTTCCAAATATATTGCTTTGTTCCTCTGTTTTTCCCTAAGGAGTATACAAGTAAATTTATGACCTCCCTGGCTATTTCAGTTCCTCAGTAACACAACCCTGTGTATATCTTCTGTTTGTTCTATGTGAAGTAGCAGGTTGAGTGAGTTCTTCAACACAGGTCAGGTAGTGTTCATGCTGCAGGGCCAGTAAAAAGCTTATTTATCTCAAGTAAACAGAACAGTAAATTAGGGCGTTTTGTTTGAGGATCCAGATAAGAAGTCCTGTAGTAGTTTTGAGAAGCTAATCTGATCTATTAATCAACTGAAAGCATGGAGCTGTACAAGCATGGAGCTTATGCAAATTAGTCAGTCTGAACCAGGAAGTGACAGAGTATTTCATTCATGCATGCTTTGAAACACTGTAGGAAGACAACTCCTTTAAGTTTAGCAATGCAAATCTATTGAACAAGTGAAAAAGAGGGACATTTCAATAGCAAAGAGGGAGAGAGAAACCTGGGTTAAAAATAGGGACAGTTCCTCCAAATCAGGGACAGTTGGGAGATATTGTAATGCACTTGGAAATAATTTATATACTCAGGGCCTTAGGCTATGTCTACACAGCAATGTTAAAATGCCGTCCAAAATCAACCAGCATTTTAATATCACTGGACCATGGCTGGACCGTGTTTTGGAGCAGATTTGCGCTACCAACCGCAGCTGGTTTTCGGAATTGAATGTACAGAATCCAGCAGGTTTTAAAACCGGGTAAAAAAAAAAATCAGTGCTGTGTAGATTACCGCATGGATTTTTCACTGCGGTCTACACAGCACTGGGTACAGTCCATATTTCCACACCAAACAACCAATGAGAATACAGTGCTGTATAGACACAGCCTTATGTATGCAAACTGTCTAGGCGTAAGACTGTTTTTGTTGCTCATAGCAACCAATCAGAGCCCATAGCGACCAATCAGAGCTCAGCTTTCATTTCTTATATTGCTCTGGAAAAATATAAGCTGAACTTTGATTGGGTTCTATGGGCTCTGATTGGTTGCTATGGGCAACAAAGACAGTCTTAGGGGCCGTTTACACAGCACAGAGCAAATACCGGTTGGGAAATCCTGACTGGTTACTGTCTGTTTTTGGCACGCAGGAAGCGGCTTTTTTCCGCGATTTGTGGATTCAAGCCCTCTCTCTTCACACCGACATGTTCATGTTCTGCCCGAAAACCAGGCGGAAGAATGAACATGTTCTATGTTTTTCGGATCGTCAGCGGTGTAAAAAAACGTTCGGTTCGGTGGAAAATTCGAGCATTGGGGGATAGCCTGCGTGGGTTTTTCCAAAGAATCCATAAAAAAAGTTGTACCCCCCCTGTTGCAGTACGGTTTTAAACCGAAAACTCATACTGAAAAAAACCAGGGGGGTGATAACCCGTGCAGTGGGGACAAGCCCTTAGAGGCCTGAAGCCTTGTGCACTACAGTTTACAAACCTCCTGCACTCATGTCACTCTATAAAGATAAGCTAAGAAGAGCAGAGCTTATATGCCAATCACTGCTGTAGAACCACCCACAGACTAACCAAGAAGTGGGATTCTGAAGCTGGTGTGGCTCTGTGAAACAGCATAGTAAGAAAACCCCTTTAGCATGGCTCCATACTGTG
Source organism: Phyllomedusa bahiana (assembly GCA_025379985.1). NCBI lineage: Eukaryota > Metazoa > Chordata > Amphibia > Anura > Hylidae > Phyllomedusa > Phyllomedusa bahiana. The sequence continues at coordinate 11,631 of JAODAL010012702.1, forward strand.
GTCGGCTTCAAATCACAGGCCGGTCCTTGAAGACGTTGTCACTATGCTATTTGTTTTTAGAATCCTTCTATAGGTTGTTCCTTTAAAAGCCTCTTTATTCAATGATTAAAGTCAGTAAGTTTAGTAACAACTAAAAAGATGAAATTACATCCGTCCGTAAATAACAGTAGTAAATATTCAGAATCCTTCCTCATGTTATATTGCATTGTATTTCGAAAGGCTGAACAACATCTTATTATTGGGTCTACAGTGAAATTGCTATACTTATCATAAATTACTCTACTATTAGGTCCTGGTCATATTGTGGAGTTTTATACGCGTTTCACTGTGGAATGCTCATGTATCTTGCAGTAAAATCTACGTGGATTCCGCCTAGAATACGTATCCTATTATATCTACAGAGATTTTGCTGAAGCAGATTTGTAAATTCTTAGCATGGAAAAAAATAAGTGACAGGTTATTTGTTGACGGAGTAGATACAGTGTGGATTGGCTTTATTCAATGAGGTCAAACTGTGTCCAATATTGCAGCAAAATCTATGCCGGAAGCCTAATATAAGGAAAAATCCATCGTGTGAACATGACCTTACTGATCTGTGTTGTACTGCTCAGTGATATAGAACCTATAGCAGATTCATGCAGAATAATGGCATGCTCCATCACATACAGTGTTACACAGAGAGTCATTCAAGGAAGCATTGATTTATAGGGAGAGTAAGTTTTTGATAATGTTGCGCTTGGGATGTGGGTCAATGTCAAATTCGACCAAAATCATTTATCTTCCAGGTCAAATTTGTAGTTTGGTGAAAATCAACAAAAAATAAACTGTAACTGTAACCCCAAGCTGGAGTTTGGGTTTTATTGCTTTTCAGTGGTTGACTGTCCTTGTTCAGCAGTGCTACCCGTGCGGCGTCACTTCCAGTAACATCAGACCAGAAGTGATGCTACATCGAGAGTGCCACCATACCAGGAGCACTATGGAGCAGTGATGGCCCCAAATTTATTCAATGATCTTGGAAAAATTGTACAACCAGTCACCAGCCTTTTTCTAGACCGGAAAAATAAAGTATCTGACCAATGAATGATACTTTCCTTTCTTCCTATCTGAATGGTGACTGATTGTACAATTTTTCCCCGATTGCTGTAAGATTCAGGACCAGCTTAACTGGCCCTACCTGAATCCAAAGCACAACCGCAGTGTAGACCTCTGCTTCACCATTGATGTTGTCTGTGCACCTCATGTCACATAAAACTTACAGAATAGGGAGATGTAGACTGTTTTATGCAGGGGTATGAGATCATCTTGGTGCCCAAGACAGTGAATTTCCAATGTGCCCTATTGTAGGGCTGGAACGAGCAGTTTGTAGGATGCCACCAGATGTCAGCAGAGCACCAGCAAGAGGCGTAAGAAGAGAAAAAGCCCGGGAACTTATAGGGAAGGAGTGCGTTTGGAGACAGTAGAGAAAGAGCCCTGAGGGGTAGAGAGAAGTGGGAGGTCTCCTGTAAGCAAGAGGGTCAGTCCTCACTGTCGGTTTTCTTCTGGGTGTAGCTGTACCAGGGAACAGCAGTGCTGGATCAGCAGAATATTCAAGGACACGTGGATACAAAGTGTGAACAGAGAGGGAGACTCCTAGCCACCAAAGAGCTTGTTGAAGAGCAGAGAGTCACAGAGGACAGCTCTTGGTAGATCCGGGGTAACTGATTGATCCGTTCATTACCGTTTATCTATACACCTGTCCTTGTTCAAGTTAAATCTTTCTAAAACATCACTGGGTACTGATCTTACTCACACGCTCGCTGGTATTACACCCTTATTGCCAATGTTTATTCCTTCTAGTAAAGGAAGAGGCTAATTGCCATAAAGCAAAAGTCTGTTTCTTTGTGGTTTTTTTGACAAAACTAGTCTCTACAAATAAATACCTATACCAGTAAGCTATTTTTTTTTTTACTAGCTCAGGGAACTTGTTTTTTGGCAACCCGGTCTCCATGATAACATGGCAGTAGCTGGTAAACAGAGACTGGCATCACCATGAAGCTGACTAGCTGAATTTGGTGTGAGATTTGAGAAAATGAATTGAATTTTTTTTTTTTTTTCGTATTTGCTAACATTTTCTGCTGTTTTTAGTCTCTAAAAAGGTCAGATCACCCCTAGGCTTGGTATATATCTACATCGGAGTTTCCACTTGGAGCCTCCATTGCAGAGGTGTAACAGGATCCATTTAGTAATGGGGTCCATCAGGTTTTTGCCGAGATGTCTGTCGTTTTGACGGAAAAATGTTTTTTTGACAGAACTTGCAACACAGGTTCTGAACGGAACCTCCAATGCAGATGTGAAGCAGACCTTTAAAGACTAATTGTTTTTGTTTAATAAATTCCAAACCCCTACTATCCCCAAGGTGCCCTAGGGCCTGTTATATATTTGCCGAAATAACCCTCCTTTTGCCCATAGCTGTATAGCATTGCCTTTGGATAAATATGTTGCATTACATCCAGCTATTTAACCACTTCAATTTCAAGAAGCAAAAATATTTAAGTGGGTAGCAAACATCCTGGAAAATATCGCAATTTATTCTGCATATAATCGGCCCATGGGACGCATTCGCACAACTGACAGCCATTATATCAACTAGAGTGGAGTCAACAGTACAGAATATTCTCCAGAAAATTTAATAACTTTGCTGTTTTATAAGTTTAGTCCAATTGAAGCAATTTAGAGGGGAAAAAAAAAAACTATCGTCTCCTCTGGTTTATGCTGCAAAGAAAACTGGACATTTGCACTTGTGTTCCCTTTTGTCAGTTCTTTTTGCCATTTTGGGTGTCTCAAGGGTCGCTTTCAGCTCTGCATCAGCAATCTGTGCACTGAGTTTCAGCCTTACTATTGAAATAATCAATACTTCATTGGTACAAACAGTATATTACAAGTTAAAAGGGCAGAATTTCTCATTTACTGCTCTACAATTTGAGATTGATCATATTTCTGTTTCATCATATCTTTTATCCCAAGATTGTGCCTTGCCTAAATTCAGATCGTTTAAAGTACAACTGCTGGCAAAGGTTATAAAGTCAGCTTTGTCTGAGTTAGGGTCAATTTTTTAGGCCTTCTCACTTCACCTGGCATCCCCCAACTTCTGATTATCTCTCTGCTATGTATTGTACCATCAATATAGACATACTTACTATACAGAGGACATAGACAGTGCGGGGATCTGCTGCGGGAACAGTCTATAGGCCCCTTGGTGTCCCATATCTCATCATAGAGCCCCACCTTTTGTCACTCTAAGGCTATGTCTCCACTGCATCAGACAAAAAACGGCCCGAAAGCAGCTGTTTTTTTTCTGATGCAGGACCGCGGTTTTTGTCACGTTTTGCGCAAATGGCGTGGTAGTTTCTCGTTTTTTTTTACGTCGCCCATATTGTATTGTATGGGAAGATGGCAAGAAAACTAAAAGCGCCGGCGTATTATACAACGTGTTGTATAATACGACGGCACCAGAAGACGAGCAGAGAAAAGACGAGCTGTGGAGACCACAGGGGTCTATGGGGCCGCATGAACGATCGTATGTTCGGCACTTTTAAAAAACGAAAAGCGCTGAAAATATGATCGTAATGCTGCGCAGTGGAGACATAGCCTTAGGGCATGATCACAGTTATTTTGGACAATGTCTGAAGTGGATTCCGTGCTGAAATAGTGTCAAAAACAGGCTACACACCGCCTCACAATATGTTCAATGTTAAACCAGCGTCTTCACGTACACAATGCTGTTTTTTGGCGCCATGTTTTTTTTTCAGCCTAAATTCTTTCAGTTACCGAATTGAAAATGTCTATCAATAGACAGCAGACAAACAGCATCCAAATCACATTGATGTTCAAATAACATTATGTTCATAGTTTTAGATTATACTTTTGTGGGTGTCTGCTCCTATTAATATATTCTGGATGTGGATGCTTTGTGTCTATGAGTCTAGTATTTGCCATTAGTGCTCTGCTTTCTCTTTACACTTGTACACAGCCTAAGGGTGCTTTCACACGGTGCGTTTTAGGTGCGTTTTTGATGCGTTTTTTGGATGCGTTTTTTTTGTGCAGAAAGACACAGCCATTAATGATAGACAGTGTCGCACAAAAAACGCATCCAAAAAAAACGCATCAAAAACGCACCATGTGAAAGCACCCTAAGTGATTTTCCTACTACAAACTTCATTGTGTGTGCTTTATCCCCATCTCACTTCCCTGACTGTCCATATTTACTCACGCCCTTTTTTATGTCTTATTTTCCCCTGCTATGTTAAGGCCCCGCACACGGTTATTTGCCGCGGGTTGGCGCCGTACTGCGGCCGGGTTTCGCTGCAGTACCGCCAATCCGTCTGATAATTACGGTAAACCACAGTTCTCATAGGAACTGGGTTTCCGTCGCTCCTCCCCCCTCGCGAATCCCCGGGGGGGGGAAAAGGACATGCACATTATCCCGGCGCAAAAGCGCCTGGAAAAGCAATCTATGGGGGCCGGGGACGGGGCCCCCGCCCGCTCCCGGCCCCCCCCCCCCCCCCCTATTCACGCAGATTTGTGAGCCGATGCCCTCACAAATCCGTCGGGAATAAGCCGTGTGAACACGGCCTAACACTGAGAGAAGGGATGGGGAGAGCACACAACTGTGCTCTAATTAAACTGCCTTTATTTCCAGCAAGCTTTTTTCACTTATCTAAACTGTTTGGAAAATGAGTAATCAATAAGTGCGACATGTCCCAACACGCCAATGCCAGTTTTTTGGTCTATTTTGCGGCAAAACCACTTTTGATGCTATATTCTTCTTGTAAACAAACTGTCGTACACCAAAACTAGGCACATTATACGCCGGGCATGACACTTTGTAAAACGCCTAAATGGGGTGCACTGTGCGCCCCCGTCGCGCAAGGCGCATATTGAGGGGCATTACATATGTTATGAGCCTCCGTCGGGCAATGCGCCTCAATAGGCGCTTTACACATACTACCAATGATATGCTATGCACCGCGAGTTGCACAATGCGCCTTTTTTGATGCGATTCGCCTTTTTCGGAGCAATGCGCCTTTTTAGGCGCTTTAAGTTTTCTATGCAAGGTATACCTGACGCCAGTTTTTAGGAAGTATCGGATTTTCATGCGCACTTTACACTGATTTAATGCACCTAAAACTGGCATGGATACACCACTTTTCGGACATGTCGCCCTTAGTGTGTTTGTAATCCACAAGACTTCAAACACAGTCATTGGTTACTTACTTGAATCACCTCTCTGAACAATTTAGACAACTGAAAGAAGCTTGCTGGTAATAAAGGCAGTTCAATTGGAACGCAGTTATAACTGCACCAAAAATGTACCGTGTGAAAGCACCCTCTACACATCTAAGTTAAAATAGCCTCAGAAATCCAATGGTATTTTAACTCCTCTGCACCATGTTTTTGGCACGTTTTTTGCGCAAAAAAACCCCCGATTTCGTATTCCAGCGGCCCCGTACATTGAGGCTACGGGAATCCGTCGTAAGATAGAACTTCCGCCGGATGACCGGTGGCTTCGGTAGAAAACCTGTGCTGTGTAATTAACAGCACAGGTTTTCTATTGATGTCTACGCAGCGCTGGGTACAGTCGGATTTTCGCCAGATTCTAAATACTGATTTTGCTGTAAATCCAATGAAAAACGCGTAGACATAGCCTTAAACTCAAGAGAAAAATAGCAGGACTTCTGTTTAGAATACTGTTTACAAAGTTGCTTAATTTTGCATTTAGGTATTTATTTTAACACTAAACTAAATTTCAGCGCCTCAGTGTTCAAATCCTTTAGACAAAAGCATGGGCATCTGCTATCAGCATGAGGCTATTATCACCACTACAGATAACAATAATAGAAAGGATAAGCATTGTAAATTGAAGCACTGCGCAGTGTAGCACACAGACTTGTATGAGATTACTTTCATTATAAAGTTCTTAGACCTTGCTTTCTTGTCTGTGCTTGATATTCACTTCTCACAAAGTCCAGGCCTAATGGTTTACTGATGAGAAAGGTCTCACGTCCGCCAGGTGTACGGCTTTAATACCGAGTGGTGTTCTTTGAAAATCGCTGTCTTAGCTACAAATGTCTAGAATATTTTATTTTTGAACTTAATGCAGTATATCTCAAGTAATCGCTGTCACAGGTTATTATTCAGCTGATCCAGGAGCGGGAGGGAATTACGTTATAATAAAGTAATTACACGCTGCTATATCCTGGTATAAATCTTTTGGTAAGAACACTATAATAACACCAGAGGATACCGTATTAAAACGCATGATAAATGAATACAGAGAGATCTTGCTACAAGAAATTATGATTGAAATCTTGGAAAACTAGCTAATCTCTGCTAACCATAAAACGTGTGCATACAGCTGTTATTATAGAGCGCAGGAAAGTCATTGTTATTAAACACTTATTCTTCAAACTATGGTGTGCATGCGGCCCTTGCATGTTTCAGAAGCAGTACTCTAATACATAGGATCTATTAACATTCATATAGCGGGATGTGTAATAACTTCTAGGAAGGTCCAAAACCTGCTAGTCATGCACAAAAAAAAAAACAATGCTAGTATATGGCTACCACTGCACCTTTGCTTACAAAGGTTTTGCTAAAAAAATAATAAATTTGTCACTTATTTATAAGTTAGGTGATAAATGTTTGATCAGTAGGGGTCCCTTGATTACTAGCCATTGAGAGATTTGCGAAAAAAAAAGGGCCCTTTTTTAGGGTTTTTTTTTTTTAAAAAAAAAAATTTTTAAAATTAAAAATTTTTTGGTTTTTAAATTTTAATTTAAAAAAAGGGCATTCAAAAAGGGAAAAAAATTTTTCCCCCAAAAAAAAAAATTTAAAAAAAAAAAAAAAAAAACCCCGGGGGGGAAAAAAAAAAAAATTTTTTTAAAAATTTTTCCCTTCCCCCTTTTTTTGGGGGAAAAAAAAAAAAAACCCCGGGGTAAAAAAAAGGGGAAAAAAGGGGGGGGCCCCCCCAAAAACCCCCCCCTTTTTTTTTAAAAAAGGGGGGGAAAAATTTTTTTTTTCCCCAATTGGTTTTTAAAAATTTTTTCCCCCTTTTTAATTTTGGGCCCCCCTTTTTTTAAAAAAAAAGGGGGAAAAAACCCCGGGAAAATTTTTTTTTCCCCCAAGGAAATTAAAAAAACCATGAAAAAAAAGGGGTTTTTTTTTTGGGTTTTTTTTTTTTTAAAAAAATTTCCCCAAACCAAAAAACCAAGGAAAATTTAAATTTTTTTAAAAAAAATTTTTTTTTTTTTGTGGGGGGGTTTTTTGGGTTTTTTTGGGGGGAAAAAAAAGGGGTTTTAAAACTAAAAGGGGGAAAAATTTTTTTCCCCCCAAAAAAAAATGGGGGTTTCCCCCGGGGCCCTTTTTTTTTAAAAAAAAAATTTTTCCAAAATTTTTTTAAAAAATTTTTTTTTTTTTTCCTTTGGGGTTTTTTTTTTTTCCCCCCGGGGAAAACAACCAAAAAAAATTTTTTTTAAAAAAGGGTTTTTTCCCTTTTAAAGGGGGGTTTTAAAGGGGGTTTTTTTTAAAAAAAATTTTTCCCCGGGGGGGGGGGGGTTTTTTTTGGGGGGGTTTTAAAATTTTTTTGGGAAAATTTCTTTTGGGTTTTTTGGGGGGGGCCGTTAAAAAAATTTTCTTAAACCCTTTGGTTTTTTTTGGGGGGGTTTTTTTTGGGGGGGGGGGGGGAAAAAAATTTTTTAAAAAAATTTTTTTTTTTTTAAAAAAGGGGGTTTTTTTTAAAAATTTTAAAAAATTTTAATTTAAAAAAATTTCCTTTTTTTGGGGCCTTTTTGGGGGGTTTTGGGGGGGCCCCCCCCAAATTTTTTTTCCCCCCCCCCTTTTTAAAAAACCCTTTCCCCCAAAATTTCCCCCCTTTTTTTTAAAACCCGGGAAAATCCCCCCCCCCAAAAAGGGCCTTCCAAAAAAAAAAAAAATTTTTTAAAAAAAAAAAAAAAATTTAAAAAAAAAAAAAAAATTTTTAAAACAAAAAAATTGAAAAAAAATTTAAAAAAAAAAAGGGGTTTTTTTTTAAAAAAAAAAGGGGGGGGAAAAAAAAAATTTTTTTTTTCCATTATTTTTTTTTTTTGGGAAAACCCCAAAAATTTTTTAAAAACAAATTTAAAAAATTTTAAAAATTTTTAAACAAAAAATTTTAATTTTTCCCTTTTTTTCCAAAAAAAATTTCCCGTAAATTTTTTGGGTTTTTTTTAAAAAAAAAAAGGGGGGCCCCCCCCCTTTCCCCTTTTTTTTAAAAAAAAAATTTTTTTGGGGCCCCCCCCCAACATAAATCTTGTAAACAAACCTTGGGGGGTTTTCCCCTTCCCCTCCCCCCCCCCTTTTTTTTTTGGGGGGGGGTTTTGGGGTTTTTTTTCCCCCCCCCCCCGGGCCTTTTCCCCCCAAAAAAAGGTCTGTTTATGTATAATGGGTGTTTAGTAAACTCAGAGTAAAACTTTTTTTTCACAGCACAAAAGGGCCTGGGTTCAAATCCCTGCAGGGGAAACCCAAAAAAGGTTTTTTTTTTCTCTTTATCAAAAGCACAGACCTCATTGAGGTTTTTTTTTTATTTTTTGCACTGTTTGAAATAATTACTAAGGATAAGAGGGTTGGGGGAAAAATGACAGCTCCCGGGGTTTAACACTCAGTAGCTGCCTGAGGGGGAGGGGTGTTGATTTCTGGAAACCCGACTGAGAACTATCAGCCCTGTTGTAATCCCCTGGGGACGAGCTGTAGAACAAGGATCACTAAAGGGGCGCTAAAACAAAAACCCCTGCAGAAAATTTTTTAAAAATGATAATGGGAAAATGTTTTTTTTTTTAGTTTGGCCCAAATTTTTCCCCCTCCCAATTTTTTCTTTGTGGGCAAAACTTCCCTTTAAGTGTTGTTCTCTAAAATTTTTTTTTCTTTTAGGCTTACTGTGGCCCCCCCCTTTAAATCTTTCCGGAAAAATTCCCCCCCCTTATTCTTCCCAAAAGTCCCTTTTGCTTTTATCTTCTTTCCTCTGTATGGAGACATCACTGGCCACTGCCTGAGTTCATGTAATTTAAAAGTGAGTGGTGCAGCAGAAGCCAAAGGAAAAAAGCTGGAAAAGGGGGAGAAGGGAAGGGGGGTAAAGTTTTTTTTTATTTGTAATGGGGATCCCGTATCGATATAAAATAATTTGAAAAATATGAAAATTTACAAACACTTTAAACCCCCCTGCGCTTCATTTCCCCTCTCCAATTTATCTGCCAAAAAACCCAAATGCTGGCCTCAGCCTCCCCCACTGACAATCTCCGGGGGCCAGTGAATTTTCTGAAAACTTTACCTATGGGATGAACGGGGAGTCGGTGGCGGCATTTGAACCACTGGAATGTGGTGGTTTCAAAGGTAAGTTACGTTTTTTTTCTATTTTGGGCCCCCAAACCTTTACCCGCAAATTTTCTTTTCCCCAAAAAAAAGGGCAACTGCTTTTTAAAAAAAAAAACCCAATTTTTTAACCCTAAAAATATTCTTTTTTAGACAGGGAATTTTTTAGTTTTTAAAAGTTCCCCCAAAGGGTTTAGGGTTTAAAGGGGGTGTTTCACACTGTGGGTTTTTTGGGGCCCTAAACTTTGTGCATTTATTGCAAGCCATTTTTCGGACGCAATTACGCCCGTAAAAACAAGTGACATCAATTCCTGAGGCGTTTTTCGTTCGTAAAATCCCCATAAGACACAATAGGGATAAGATTTTTCAAAATACTCTTCAAAATATGCTTCAAAATACACTTAAAAATGCACCTCAAATCAGGCGTTTTTTTAAGCAGATTTGGAAGCTGATTTTTTAAGTGGTTTAAATTTTCAAATTTTTTAAAAAAAGCCCGGTTTAACATACCCTTCCTGGCATTTTTAAAAACATGTAAATTTTTGGGGTGAGCTTTATCACCAAAATCGCGTGGGAAACAAATCAAAGACCAAAAACCGAGGTGTAACTTGAAGGGGTTTTCTCTTCAGAATGAATAGCTTCTAACATGTAGGGAAAGGTGAATAAAGACTATTACTAAATACATTGCTGTTTGGATTTTGCTTGTTCAGGAGATAAAGAATATTTTATATACTGCTAGGGTAAACAAGTTTCTCTTGGTTACTGACCACTTTTTTCTGCTCTCTCTCATGTTATTGATCCACTAGCTGCTGTCCGACCATGGTTAGTCACTTCCTGATGAGTCTTATCTCCAGCACAGGAGCTTGTTTACAGAACTTAGGGTGGGTTTACACCATGATACTGCATACATTGCAGGTTTCTGTCGGGGTACAGTGAAAAAAGGACCCCAGAGGATACAACAAACCCTTGTTCAGTGGTCACATAGGGGATCATAGAGCTGTCCGCTGAGGCTGCATTGCAGAATCCGCCAAGGAACTTTTTTTACAGTACCCGGACGGATACCTGGCACATATGCAATACTGCAGTGTGAACCCAACCTTGACGGCAAATTTAAACCCTTAGAGCTCTGTAGCTTTGGGCACTACAGATTTAAAACGTTCCTGCACTCATGTTGCTGTAACAGGAATAGCAGAGCAGACCCACCCACAGCCTGACCAGGAAGTGTGAGTCTGAAGCTGCCTGTGGCTCTGTAAAACAGCATGGTAGGAAAACCCTTTTAAAGTTCCTGGGCCCCAATCTAAAATCTATAAAAGGGCCCCCACCTACCATGAGTCATTAATAATTTTGGTATCTTCTTATGTGGCAGCAACTGCTACCTCTGCACCCTCTGTAACCTTGCCATTGGACCCAACACCACACCCATCATGGACAAGTATGGCATTATTTCTGGAGGAAAAAAAAAAAATCAGACAATTATCTCCTATTCCTGAACAATCTATTTACTATGTTACTACTACTTTTGAGAGACTGGAACACCCCATTGAAATAAATCTTTATCCAAAGAGTCCAAAGACCAAAAATGAACTTGCCACTCGCTGGGATGTAAGATTTCACTTTGCTATAAATATTTGAGAGTCTTCGATTATTGTTTTATTACACCATGAAATACCACTCTTTTATTAAACGCTTATTTATTATGTAAAAATTTGAATAACTTATTAATAGCAGGGCGGGCAGAAAAAAGGGGCCCTGTGTTTTTTAGACAAAACGTCCAAAAAATGAACAGGGTGTACAAGACGTACCATTTCATCCAGACACAAATTTCTCTGTTTCTCCAGCTGTGGGAGCCTGAGTCATGGAAAGTCTGCTCGGTTCAGACAGCTTTTACATTCCCCACTGCTGGGAGGCAGGAGAAAACTCCGAGCCAAACCTAAAAATAGAACTTGTCTCATTCCCTTTTTTTCTTTTAAAGGATAAAATTAAAGTGGATAAAGAAGAGAGACTGAAATGAATCAAAAGTAGGTCTCTGGGCGGATTGGGTCAGGACCAGCGTGAGGAGGAGGCCTCATTACAGGGACTTTTAAAAAAAGATAATGAGGGGGTTCGAAAGGGCCCGGTCATGGTAAAAACCCTTCAGAGAGGAATTTAAAGCAGTTAGGGGCCCAAACGGGGTGTATATGGGGTCAGTGGAATACAGGTGAAGCTTCGAGTCGTGAGCAGTCTATAATACACTATTAACTTTGGCGACTCCGAAATATTCACTCATCATTTCAGTATCTTATATGTCGGTTGTATGTTCTGTTTAAGGCTTTATTATATATTTTACAATTCCTGTTTTTTTTGTCTTTTTTTTCCCCTTTCCTCATTAACCACATGCGAGGATAATCATAAGTAATGAAGAAATATTGCACATGAATGTTAATATCTTACCGAGGAGTCCAGTCTAAGATGATTTCTTTATGCTTGAAAAGGTTGCACAGTATAACACTTAAAGGGATATTCCCACCATATTAATAGGATATACCATCAATGAGAACGGAAACCAAAACCTCTCTGTCCTCACTGACCCATTTATTTCAAAGTGAATAGTATACCTGCACCTATTACACATCGATGAGATATCCTTTTATCGCCCCCAATGGTAGGGGGAATACCCTTTAAATTAATAATAAAAAAAAGTTAAATCAATATAAAATAATAATAATAATTATTATTATTATTGTCACAGTTCACACTGTGGTTCCTGTCATGGACCATGAATGTTACTGTGTCTCTGCTATGGCCCTGGCCCCGTATCTGTTGCTGCTGTCATGCTCCTGCGCGGGGCCCCGTGGGCAGGCCAGCCAGGCCCGGGCTGACCCTAGGGGAAACCCGGGGGTTTGCCCGGGGGGGGGGGCCGCTGGGTCCCCGGGCCCAGGGCCGGCCGGATCGCCCGCCCAGGAGGACGGGTTCCCCCCCGGCGGGGCCCCCAGTGCCGGTCTGTCGCGCTACGGGGCCCCAAAGGCGCATCACGACCGGAAACCCCCTTGGGAGGGGGGCCCTAGGCCCCCCCCCCGCCACAAAAAGGCTGCAAAGGGCCCGGGGCACGACCCGGGCCGGGGGGCACCCCTCACGGCCGGGCCCCTTTCACCGCGCGGGTTTCAAACAGGGGACCGAGGCTGAGCAACTGGGTCTACTGATCCCCTCGTTCAGCTCCCAGGAGGCCGCGGGGGGAGGGCCCCGCAAAGTTTATTACGTCATCGGGGGCGCCGCTCCCCCGGCCCCGGCACCTGCAGGGCGCCACCGGGTCCAAGTGAAGAGGAGGGGCCCGCAGGGTCCGGGTGAGTATTACTTTTTTTTTTTTTTTTTAATCTACTTACTGCCCGGCTGCCTATACCCGCCCCTGCCCCCGGCTATAAACGCCCCTGCCCTGCCCAGATACTGCCACTGCCCTGCCTATATACTGCCCCCGCCCTGGGTGCCTATACTGCCCCTTTTTCCTTGGGTATAATACTTTTCCCGCCCCTGGCTATAAACTTGGGGCCCCGCCCCCGGCCTTAAAATACTGCCCCCCCCTGGCTATATTTCCGGCCCCTGCCCTGGCTATATACTGCCCCTGCCCCCCTGGCTGCCTATACTTCCCCTGCCCTTGGGGGCCTATACTGCCCCTGCCCTGGCTATCTACTGCCCCTTTTCCGGGGGGGCCCTTTTATTTCCCCCGCCCGCCCGGCCCCCCGGGCCCATACTGCCCCTGCCCCTGGGGTCCTATACTGCCCCGGGCCCTGGCTGCCTATACCGCCCCTGCCCCAGCTTGCCTATACTGCCCCCGCCCTTGGGTATAAACTGCCCCCCCCCTTGGGTATTACTTTCCCCTGCCCTGCCCTGGCCAAAATTTCTTTCCCCTTCCCTGGCTAAATACTTGGCCCTTTCCCCGCTAAAAACGCCCCTGCCCTGGCCCCGGCAAAAAACTGCCCCGCCCTGGCTGCCTATACGCCCCCCGGGCCCCGCCCTGGCATTATACTTTTCCCCTTCCCTGGCTATATACTTAGGGCCCCTCCCTGCCCTTTCAATACCTCCCCCGGGCCCTTCTCCTAAAACCCTGGTTTTCCGGGGGGCCCCCGGGCCCCGGTTTAACCCCTCCCGCCCCTTACGCCCCCCTTTCCTGGGTTTTTCGCCCCCCCCTGCTCCAAAATGCCCCGTCCTGGGGCCCCCTTCATGCCCCCACCCGGGCCCCCCAATTTTAACCCCCCCAGCCCCGTCCCAAAACCGGCCCCTGCCCTGGTCCAACCGGCCCCTTGCCCTGCTAAATTAAAATCCCCTGGGCCCCAGGGGGGGGCCTATAAAGCCCCGGGCCCCGGGGGGAGGCGCCCCCCCTGCCCTTCCCCATAATTAACCCCGGGGGCCTTGGGGTTATTGCCCCGCCCTGGTTTGGTTTATTAAAAGCCCCTTTCCCGGCCCTTTTCTGCCCCCTCCCCTTTTTTCCCCTTGGGGCCCCCAAAATTTCCTCCCCCTGCCCTGGGCCCTAAACTGGCCCCTCCCTTGGGTATATATGCCCCCGGGTTTGGGGGCCTATAAAAACCCTGTTTAGGCCCAAAAACTCGGGGGGGGACCCGCCCTGTCTAAAATACTGGGGCCTTTCCCTGGGAAAAACGGCCCCGGCCCTTCCAAAAACTGGTTCCCTTTCCCCCCATTATCCCCCCCTTGGCCCCGATTTCCCTGCCCACCCTTGGGGGGGGGCGGGGGGGGGATTTCCTGGCCCCCACCCCCTTGGTATTATGGGGGGTTTTTTTGGGGGATATACTCCCCTCCCCTGGGTTTGGGGCCCTGGGGCCCTTCCCCAAACCATAACCCCCCTTTCACCGAAAACCCCTTCCCCCGGCAATTGATGGGGCCCGCCCATGGGTACCATACCCTTCCCCGGTATTCCCCTTTCCCCCATTGAGGGCCCGCCCTGAACTACTGGTCCCTCCCGGCTTATGATGCCCTGGGCCCGTCTACCTGATAACCCTGCCCCTGGCTAAAAACCCTGCCCTTTTTCCTAACCCTTGGGATTTCCCCTGCCTGGTTACCCCAACCCCCCCTGGCCAAAAGAAGGGCCCTGCCCTTCCCCCACTGGGGAACCCTTTCCGGCTTACCTATTTACCCGGCCAAGGACCCCTGCCCTACACCGAAAACCCGCCCTGGCACCATATTCTGGGGGCTGGCCCAATAGGCCCCTCCCCCCGGCTAATTATGCCCTGCCCTTGCAAGATATCCGCTGGCCCTAACCCCTGGGCAAGGATATGCCCTGCCCGGCTACCCTTAAAGCCCTGTGGTATTGAAAGCCCCCCCCCTTAAGTACCCTCCTTTGGCCCCTATGGTCCCTTTTCCCTTGATTACCCTGGGGCCCTGGCTTTTTTTTATCCCCTTTCCTTCACCTATTTCCCCGCCCGCCCAAAACCCTGGGGGCCCTGGCCTATTAAACATTGCCGGGTACCTTAACACTGGTCCTGGGGTTAAATTAGGCCCTGGGGGCCCGCACCTTGCCCTGCCCCGGCTACTGATCCCGCCCCGGCACCGATAACCCCTTCCCTTCAAACCCACCCCTGCCGGGCCATTTTGATGCCCCCGCCCGGGACCCAATTCCCCCCGCCTGGGCCCGCCATTGACTGTTTTACCTTACCCGGGTTGGGGGGGCCATTAAACCCCCTTTCCTTTACACTCCCCGCCCCCTAACAGGGGCCGGCCGCCCAAAAATTCCCCGGGGCTTAATGTCCCTGCCCCCACATAAGGCCCCTGACTGCCCGGGGGCTCCCATTTAACAGCCAATTCCCGCATTTTAAATTTCCCAAAGGGGTCTAACAATCGGCCTTTTTTGGGGAATTTTGGAAATGGCCCCAAAAAGGTTGGGGGCCTAAATGGGTTTTTTGGGGTAAACCCTTTCCGGGGGTTGTCCCGGGGGAAGGGAAACCCCTTTTCCATCCCTTTCCCGGGGGAGAAGAAAGGGGGAAAAGGGGAAGGGAAACGGCTCTCAGGAAAACTAAAGGGTCCCAAAAAAGGGAAAAAAAAAAACACTCCCCAAAATTGAGCTCCTTGATTTTGCCCTTTTTTTTCGTGGAATTCCCCCCTTAATTTTTGTGATTGGGAAAAAATTAAAAAACCCTTTTTTTTTGGGAAGTTTTTATTTTTTTTGGGGTTTTTTAGTTAGTTTTTGTCTTAATTTTATTCCCCCCCCCTTTGGGTTGTCCCTATTTTAAAAGGGCCCCCCCCTACTTTTGTGGTTAGGGGTTTTCCTTCTGCCCCCACCTTTCTTTCCTTCCTTGGGGGTTTAAAAGGGGGCCCTTTTTTTCCCACCAACCCGAGGGCTTTTTTATTCCAATTTTTTGGGGTCCGTTTTTGGGAGGGGAAAAATCAAAAGGGATTAAACGGGTTGCGTCTTACTGGGATTTTTTAAAAAGCCCCCAAAAACAAAAAATCAAAAAATGGAACCCAAAAATTTTTTCCGAGTTAAAAAAAACCTTTATAGGAAGTTTTATTTTGGGGGGCAGTGGGCCCAAGGGGCCCAAAAAAACCAAAAGGGGAAAAAACATTTTTTAAAGCGGGAAATTTTTTGTATAAAAGTTGGGGTGGGGGGGCTTGGCCCGGGGGGTGATTTTTAAATTTCCCCTCCGGCCCTGCCATGGGCTCGTTGTAAACCCCCGGTTTTCCCCCGGGCCTTTGGTTTCCCGCCCCCAAAGCCGGCCCTTTGGGGTTTCCCGGGGTTTGTCCCATGTTTCTGTTACTCACCTGGCCGGTTTCCCCTTTTTCTGGTCTTCAGAAAAAAAAAAACTACCCATTTTTTCCTCCTCCCTCCGCCCCCCCCCCCCCCCAAAATTTTTAAAAATTTTCCCCCAAAACCCATAACAAGTGGGGAATTTTTAAAAATTTTTATTCCCTATTCCAAAAAAAATTTTTTACGGGGAAAACCCAAAAAAGGGGGGGAAAAAAAAAATTTCCCGGGATGGCCCCCGGGATTTTTGTTTTATTCCCCCCAAAACTTCCCAAAAAAATTTTTAAAAAACTGGGTTTTCCACAAAAAGGTTCCCTACCACCCGCCAATAACCCAAACCCCCCCCTATTTTCCATTAAATTTTTTTTTTGGGGGCGGTTTAAAAAAAAAAAAACATTTTCTATTTTTTTTAAAATTTTTCGCCGGGTTTGCCGGGGTTTTTTTGCGAAAACCAAAAAACTTTTTTGTTTCCAACAACTACAGATGCAGTGAGGGGGCCTTTTTTTGGGGGCTGAACGTACTTTTTATTACTAAACAAATTTGGGGAAACTTGCGGTTTTTTGATCACATTTTTCCAATTTTTAAAGACTGAAAAGACCAAAAAAAAAAGCAATTTTGGGGGTTTGGAAAAATTTTTTTTTTCTTTCGTTTTCACGTTTCAGGATAAATGATATTAAAATTTTAATAGATTGGGCTTTTTGGGGTGCGGGGGATACCAAATATGTGTAAAATTTTTTTATTGTTTTTTTTTTTTGAAAAACCTTTTTAAAACCCTTTTTTTTTTTTTTAACTTAAAACTTTTTTTTACTTTTAAAAGTTAGTCCCTCTAGGGGGCCCCCCACCACTATTGGGGGGTGATCGTTTAAAAACAGCCTAATGGCGTTTTCCCCACTTCCTGTCTGGGGTCGGAACATGACAGCGATGGAGGCCTTCAGAAAGCTTCCCGCTGCCATGTCCCCGGGATCGGGTCCCTGCAGTTTTCACGCGGGACATCCGATCAGAGTGAAGAATGGTGCACGGCACAAAGTATATAAATACAAAGTAAACTTCAGCCCGCAAAAACGGCATCCTCCCTTAGGTCCATATGTTTTAAAGAAAAAGGGAAAAATTTTCCCTAAAGTTTGTTTTTTGGCATTAGTTAATTACTCCATCGGGATAAAAACAGAAAAACCAAAAAATGGAGTTTCGTATGTAATTGTGTGCCCAAAATAAAATTTTAACTTTTCTTCACAATTTAAAAAAATATCGGCGGGGCATTAAAGGGCACAAAACAAAAAGCACACATAAAATGCCAATGAAAAAAAGGGGCATTGATAACTCTAAACTGGGCGATCACTGGGGGTCTCCACACCAAATGTAAATTGGGTTTGAGCACTCGCCCCCACAAGGGGGACCCCTCACCGGTATAGAGGCTTACCCTTTTAAAAACCCCAAGTCCCTTAAACCCCTTTCGGGGGTAATCCCTACAATGTCCCAACATTTTCACCCAAACCCCAGTCTCTTCAGGGGAAACCCAAAGAAGTGATGGGAAATAATCTAGAAATGGGATCAGAAAATTCAGAAACTGAGGGGATTAACCGATAGATTTTCCTCCCCAAATTTTTCCTTTCCCCTATTAAATGTCTAAAAAAGACAAATCCCTTAAATACAATTTTTATATATCAAACTGCTGCCGGGGGATATGCAGCCAGTCATATGTTGGGAACAAAAGTGCTTTTTAATAGTACAGGTTTGCCCAAATCACCTCCCAACACATCCCGACCCCAACCCCACGCAGCCCAGAAATATTTCGCCAAAGAAAAAAAAGCCCGTATTCCCAAATTACAGAGATTGCAAATGCAGGTCTTTGGCGTATGGTCAAAAAGACAAAAGGGGAAGGGGGCTAGGGTGTCCCCCGCCGTTTTTTTGAATGCCCCAGGCAGCCTTAAATTGAGGGAAGGCGGTTGTTTTTAAGCTGTCACCGTGGCCCCCCGGGGGGCCCAATGCTTTTTCCCTTTCCTCCTTTCATTCCGCCCTCAGGGCGCGAAGTCCGGGCAATAGCTTCCCCCCTGAGTGCGGGTTGTGTAAAGGGGCGCGCGATGTGCGCACAACTCACTTCCGCCCACATTTGGGCCGATTCCCGGGAACGGCCACTTCCTGTCCACTGAAAAATGCGGGAGAACGACGAGTAAGATGGTTCAGGCCCCGGTTACAGTACAAATATGCAAAAGAACGAGGCCTTTTTCAAAAGGGGCCGAAAAAAAACTCGGGGTCCCCCCCCCAAAAAGGGACAGAAATCAAGTAAAAAGTTTGTTTCTTGTTTGGCACCCCTCCTGATGGTGATCAGGAGGGGATCAGATTTTACACAGACAGAAAGTTTTTGCACAAGGGGTACGCATTGATTTTAAAAATGAAAAAAATTAAATAGAGTCAGAGGTAAAATTTTTAAATTTAGTTTTAGAGGAATAACGGGGGGGAAAAAAATAGAGGCTTTTTTGACTCAATTAAATATTTATAGATGAAGCTGCTTGATAAAGCTGGGGAAATTTCACAAGTTTTTCCTATGGGAAACATCAAACCCCCAACATAGGGCAAACCCACACTTATAATTTCAATTTAAAATTTTATCTTTTTCTTTGAGTCCCTGTGGGTTACAGTTCCTGGGGGGGGGGGTATAGCCCAAAAAAGGTTTTTTCCCCGTCGGGAGGGGATCCAGTTTAAAAAATTCCCCCTTTCCTTTTTTTTAAAGGTGTGAGGAGTTTCAATTCCCATAATTTTGAAAATCCTTTAGAAGAAACCCCCATGTTGACTCCGAAAAGTTTTGGTTTACTGGAGTGCCCCTCTTTTTTTAAAGAATATCAAATAATGTTCACCTATTTTTCCTTCCCCAACCCCCGAGTGGTTTTTCCCCCAACTAATCCAGTCCACTTTGGACATCGAATCCCGGTTTGATCACCCCTTTTTAAACGACAATTTATGAAATTTTTTAATCATAAATGACTGTCCAGTTTTTTTTTGCTCCTAAAGGGTTTTTTTCCATTTTCCCAAATTTTGGACACCCTTTGCCCCCGGGTTTTCATTGGTAGCAACCTTTTGGGGCTGTCTTTTTAGCCACATCGAGTCACTTTGAGGGGGTACAAAATTTTTTTCCCCCAAAAGACATTTTGGAAATTTTTTCCCCTTTCCTTAAATGTGAGGGGCGGGCCCCCGGAAAATTTTTTTTATTTTGATTTCGGGGATCCTTTGGGAGGTTTGCCCCGTGTTTAGTTAGTATCTTAGGACTTCATTAGAGGCTGCACAAACGTTCAAATCAATCTTATGACCCCTTTAAATTCAAATGATCTCTCTTTTTTTTAGGAGCCAAAAGGGAACTTTTCCCTGTCCGTGCGGGAAGTGAAGCGATTTTTGATTTTTTGGGTTTTCCCCCTTCCGGGTACCTTTTTTTTCCCCTAAAATTTCTCACACATTTTTCTTTTCCTGATGAAAAAAATTTAAATTTTAGGGGAACTTTACGACGCAATCTCAAAAAATTGCCCCTCGGGGGTTTCCCTTTTTTAAAAGGTTTAGGGGTGAACTACCCCAATCCCGGGAAATTAAAATTAATCCCGTCTCCTTTAACGTTGGGATGGAGGTGTTCAGTTTTCCCACCCAAGCCCCTTTTCCCTTTCCAATAAATTCCCAGGAAGGCTTTTTGGGGGGGATCTATCTCATAGGTGAACCTGAGCCCCTTTACATTTTGTTTTAAAAAATTTGCATGAATTTAAAATGAACCCCTTTTTTTTTTTCCCACCCCAAACAGGAACAAAGATATCTTTCAATTTTATCTTGTATAGAATGCAATATTTTCCCCCCCCCCCAAAAAAAAAAAAAAAAAAAAAAAAAAAAAAAAAAAAAAAAAAAAAAAAAAAAAAAAAAAAAAAAAAAAAAAAAAAAAAAAAAAAAAAAAAAAAAAAAAAAAAATTTTTATTTTTCCCCAAAAAATAAAGTAAAAAAAAAAAATAAAAATTAAAAACCTTTTGGGGGGCAGGAAAATTTCCCATGGCGGGTTCCCCTCAAATTTATGATATAAATTTTCCCCTTGAATAGAAAAAAATTCTTTAAAGTATTTAATTTCTCAGCCCGCATATTATTTTAAATTTTTGAAGTTTAAAAGTTAAATTTTTTATTGCCAAAAAATTTTTTTACGCACATTATAGTTGGGAAAGACAATTAAATTTTTAAAAAAACTAAAACATAACGCAAACCCTTTTCAATTTTTGGGATTGTGGGAAATTTTAGCAAAGTCACAGATGGGAAAATGGATTCACTGGAAACACCGCCCCCAAGCGATGGATAAGCCCAAAAGCCAAAGGGGTGGAAATTTTAATAACCCCCGGTATTTTACCAAGGGCCCCCGCAAAGGGGTTGGATTGCTGTTTGGCCCAAACTACCAGGTCACTCCCCCTGACGTGACTTGCATGGGATGGCAGCTGGAGTGCAATGTGGTACAGAATCGTTAAACAGAAGCATAGTCGGGGACAGGCGGCAACTTCAGGGCGGGTGGCATGGGAAATGGTTTAGGAAAAGTAAGGGGAAAGGGAAATGTACACGATAAGGCAAAAACTCCCCCAGGAAAAGGTGTCCAAAATAAACGGTCAGCGCCCGGAAATTAACCAATTACCGGTGCGCTGGCCCTTTAAATATTTTTGAAACTGGCCCCAGGGGATGCCCCCGGGAAACGGGGCCGCGCCCTGGAGCTCGGGAAGCAGGAGTACAGCTAGGTAAGTAAGAGGCTGGGGGGCGCCCGGGCCCCCTTTGCAAGGGTCCGGGCACCCCTCCATGACAATTTTAAACCCGCGAATTTGATAACACATCCTTTATATTGAAAGGGGGGAAACCCCCTTTTAAAAAAAAAAAACCCCCCAAAAACATGAGGCAAGTAGGTTTTTTTTTACATTTCATCCCACCTCACCAATTTTTTCGGTTTTCCAGTATTCTATGGTGTGGTCAATGACACTGCTAGAAAGTACAAAAAAACACACCCTCACCCTCATGTGTCTATGAAAATGGAAAAATTAAAAAAACTAGGTTTTTTGGGAAAGGGGGGTGAAAAAAAAATGAAGAGCCGTATTATTATGACCGGCTGTCCAGAAGAAATTAACATATACATATACTTAATAATCTATATTCAATTTTGAATTTTGGGAAAATTTATGTTTTAAAAACAACCCGAGTGAGGGAGGACACCCCTTTGGCAAAACAATGGTGCCGAGTTTTTCTTCAAAATGCAACACGTTTTCTGTTATTTATAAGGGGGAAAAACCATATGTGACAAATTTTTATTTTTGGCCAAACTAGGGGGCCCCAAAATTAAAAACAAAGTATTCTTCCCAAAAGGGCAAATTGGGATCTGATAGTACTTTTGTCCCGGAAGAAAAATTGGGGCAAATATGAAGATACAGGCCGGGCCCCCACTTACAAACCCTTTGACTTCATACGTCCCCCAAATTACAAACGGAGGCTTATGGGGGGTGGCTGACATTTAAAAACCCGAGTCACGCCCCATGATAACCCAAATGCCACATGCCCCAAAAAGTGCAAATGAGATAAGAATGGGGAGGTGAAATCTTTTAAAAAAGGGACGAAAGCCCAAAAAAAATGTTTTAAAAAAAAGTTCTCTGTTTCTTCCCAAAAAAAGAAAAAAACCTTTTTTGCTGGGGTTTAAAATTTTTTGAAAATACCTCTTTTGAAATTACATTCAATTTTAACTTTAAAAAAACAAACCCCACAGTCCCTATCCCTTTTTAAACCCCGGGGGCTGCCTTTTTTTTTAAAACCAAAACTCAGTTTTTTGGGGGCATTTCTATGGGGGCCTTTTCAAGAGTAAAATGCCCGTCAATTTTTTGTGCAATTTTTTAAAAATGCATTTTTTTTTGCCCCTACAGGATTAGGGTCCAACGGGGGGAAAAGGGAAAAAGGGCCCAAGACAAGAAATACCCAACAGGATCAATATTAAACCCAAACAGCTAATATTTGCCCCGAATTTTGAGGAAACCCATTAAAGGGGAAGAAGACTGTTTTTTTTTTGTTGTGTATATCTAGTAGGTGCCCTTCTATCTACTATGTGAGTTCTCTGATACATGACGTAACTATCCATATCTATAATTATTACTACTTATACTGTTTCAGTTTATTACTGTTAGTGGTGTGGGCCTGTCTCATTTTGCTATGGGGCCGAAGTGGTTTTGCTTAAGAAGTGAGTTCCTCACCTAACAGGCTGATACTCCCCTCGTGAGGCTTGAAAAAAGGGGCGTTGTGTTTCTGTGTTTAAAAAAACAAGTATCTACTCTGTGATGTCATCACTCCACCTCCCATGCACGTTCCTGATATTCAGTCTTTGTACATTAGTAAACATTGTTTGGCTAATCCACAGAGGAGAACTGTATTGTGCACAGGAGAGAAGATAAGCTCCGATTAGGCAGCAGCGTTCTTTCATTTGTTCACAAACTGATGCAGGGGGCAGGGAGCGTCTGCATGTTTACTCAGATAATTACATTACAACCAGTGGATTCTCTATACAAAAGACACAGGATCTTTTCTCCCCAATCCCTTCAAAGCTTGTTCATGTTTCCTGCCATCTGAGAAGAAGTGCAAACAATGCAAGCACGGCCAGGTCAGCTCCTGTCAGCTCCGGTCGTGTCTAATGTAAACTGTCAGGAAACTAAGGGCATGTAAGGAAGGCTGTAGATCTCACAGGCTTCACTTTTTTTTAATGACATATATTTAGTAAAAGTGATTAAATACCCATTTTAGAGGATCCCACGTCAACATTAGATTGTGGAAAAACCCCTTTAAGACTTCTAGTTAGAAACGGCTTAACAATATTTTGAAACATAAAAAAAAACTTTGAGATCTTCACAATAATATTACATTTTTCTCTTTCGATCTTTATTTTGACAAATGCCTTTCTAAGACGGTGAGCTTAACCTTCCTGATTGTCTAATTATATCTTGATTGTAGCCATTATTGTAAATGATATCCAGCTGACTTTGGCCTACTGTCTAGAAACCAAGCAGGAAGCATTGTGTAATCCAAACACACATGGATGGTAATGGATAAACCCATCAATATGCGAAGAAATAATTGCTATAGACTGTGTGTAAACCTTTGATCTTCCTAGATTAACCACAAGTGATCTAGATGTATTTGTATTCTCTTGTTCTGTAATCTGACTTCCTTCCTCCTGTTGTTGTAAGTCTCGCAAGGCGAATGGCGATGGAGGACTATTTGCTTGTACTGAACAACACACCATAAATGTGGTTATTCTATATCCTGGGAAATACTATCATTCAGTCGTTCCCATTAAATCCATTGGAGGTATGCTACCAGATGTTCAAATGGAAACATGAGCAAGTATTAATTACCATTCAAGTATTTATTATTGTAAGCATTTATTTCCTGATGCTTATACATAGTCTAGTCACATTACAATGACATCGCTCATAAAGAAGGTCACGTGTGGGAATATAAGGTGTGGGATAAGCTATCTGCACACATATTCCGCTGTCATGGGCAAAAGGAGCAATTTATCAGAGTTGCAAGAAAGGATTATTATTGGCTTTGGTGCTAAACGTAGCAGTACGAAGGGCTGCTGATAAGTCTTTGGCTTTGTGTTCTTTTTTTGTTTCTATGGTAATGAATGTTACATCACATGAAAGCCTTATGTGTCTAATATATGTTTTCAAAATTTTGTGTTTGTAGCTTATGGCAACAGTGATGTAGGCATGTGGGAAAACAAAATGGTGGAGTCTAAGGCGATATTCACAGCAACTGAGAGCAGAGGAGTGATAAAATTCTTGTTTCTGCAAGGAAAGTCCATGAAGGCTATTCATGGTGATATGTCGCAGACATTGGGGATCAATGCCCTTCATAAGAACTGGGTTGCCAAATTTAAAACGGGCCACTTCAGCACCAATGATGAGGATTGTCCTGGACGACCGAGAGTGGTTGTTGTTTCGGAGATCGTCGATGTTGTGCACAACCTTATACCGGAGAATCGGCGAATTTCAGCTAAAGGAATAGCAGACATCATGGTGATTTCTCGTGAAAGTATTTGTGTCATTATCCATGAACATTTGGACATGAAGAAGCTATCTGAAAAGTGGGTCCCCAAATGTTTGACAACAGATCAGAAAAGCATGTGAGTGAAAACTTCCCGGTCCATTTGTCAGCATTTCCGGTCTGATAAGAACTTCCTGGATCGACTGGTCACTAAGGATGAGACATGGATTTATTTGTATGACCCTGAAACCAAACAGCAGTCAAAAGATTGGAGGCACATTGGTTCTCTTTGTCCAAAGAAGTTCAGGGTGCCAAAATCAGCCACTGTGGCATCTGTGTTATGGGATAAGGAGCGTGTACTGCTAGTGGACTACCCTCAAAATGGTCCCTCCATCAATGCAACGTATTACATTCAACGTTTGGACCAATTGAAGGCAGCACTGAAGGCCAAAAGGCGTGACAAGCATACCAAAAGAATCTTGTTCCTGCAAGACAATGCCTCCGCTCAAACTGCACAAGCGGCCACGGCAAAACTGGTGGAGCTAGGCTTATAGCTGGTTGACCACCCACCTTATTCACCAGATCTAGCTCCCTCCGACTATCATGTTTCCAAACCTGAAGAAACACCTCAAAGGTACCAAATTTCACACCAGTTCTGATGCCATGGCTGCTACGAATGAATGGTTAGAGGCACGTACAGAACTTGGAATACCAATGTAAGAAGTGTGTCGGCATCAGTGGAGAGTATGTGAAATAAATGTAAAGTTTCATCTTCCTATCTCGTTTCTTTAAGGGTAAAGCCAAAGACTTATTAGCAGCCACTCGCATTTATGAAACTGTGCAGTTTGTGAACTTTTCGCATGCTGTTGTGGTGAAACTGTATTATAAGCGTACAAAAGGTGCCATCATGAATAAGCGTCATGGAAGCTGTGGAGCACCATGCGCCATTGATGTGAGTGATGAACGTCAGTTATAACGATGCATGAGGGCGGAAGACACTACAATGGAGCAGCTCACCGCCAAAATGAAACAGTGGGCAACCAGACGTGCATCTAAAACAGTTTAGCGAACCCTACTGCATATGGGCCTCCAAGGCAGACAGATGGTCACTGCATCTCTGCTAACCAAGTTGGCAGAAAAGGCTTCAATTTCCATGGCAAAATCGCAATTAGACCTGTGCTCCCTCCTTTCCTGCCTCCCCAATCTCTTCCCCATGGCCTATCCAGCTGTCCTGAATGCTGGATAGGCTATCCAGTGTCCAGGACAACAGAGTGGTACCCATCCTCCACAGCAGTAACCCATCTGGAAAAGTGAGGAGTCTCTGATGTTTGTGTGGTCAGTTCTGTAGGGATGAGACCAGGAGAAGTCTTCATGGCATCTAGAGCAGATGGAGAAAGGGAACGACTCCCGACAGAGAAGATGTCACCTGTGAGTCACTAAATGTAACTGTACTGTAATCACTTATGTGTCTGCAGAGCACCTGCATACAAAATATCTAATGGTTAACCCCATATGGTCACCGGAGTATTGGTAGTAGTGTAATGGTTTATATTTAGGATCAGTATGGCAGGATTAGTCAATCACTATGTGGTGTTGATATGTGGTCATGATCTTGCAGTATTTTTCAGTCACTATGTGGTGGTGATATTTGGTCATGGTGTGGTGGTATTATTCAGTCATTATGTGATGTGATATGTGGTCATAGTGTTGTGGTATTACTCAGTCACTATGTGGTGGTGATATGTGGTCATGGTGTGGTGGTATTATTCAGTCACTATGTGGGGGTGATATGTGGTCATAGTGTTGTATCACTCAGTCACTATGTGGTGGTGATATGTTGTCATGGTGTGGTGGTATTATTTATTCACAATGTGGTGGTGATATGTGGTCTTGATGTGTCAGTATTATTTCGTATAGTGCTATCATTGATAGTATAAGTCTTGGTTTGGTCAGTGACAGTATGCTGATATTTGCTCCTTGTATATTGGTATTGGTCACTGTACGACCATTTTATAGAGGTATCATCCACAGAATATTGTCTTACAGGTATCTGTATGGATTTCTGTATATACAATACATTACTTTATATGAACACATTTCTATAGACACCAGTAACACAGCTGTTGTGTTGGCAATCGTCTGCTGGAGAGGGCGGGGCATGATTATGTTAGATGGGGTGTTCTGGTGTCACGTCATATGTTTGGGCGTGGTTAGAGGTGTGGCCTGATGTGTCCCTCTTTGCAATCTCTAAAAGTGGGAAGCAAGTCATGGAGAGAGCTCAACTGGACTCTAATTGTGCAACTGCTGAAGTGCATTTCTGGCTATCAGCAGAGGTCTATACTGAGAATGCAGGGATGTTTTAATACAATCCCTATCTTCTCGATGGTCACATATACAGTTTTGGAGTACGCCTGTTCATACATCTATAGAACTACAGTTTTGATTAAAAGGGTTTTCTCACCACAGTGATTAGCTTTTCACATATAAGGAAAGGTAAATGAAGAATATTACCAAATTTATTGCTGTTTTGATTTTGCTTTGTTCAGGAGATTTTATCTACTGCTATTGTACACAAGATTCTCTTGGTTATTGACCACTTCTCTTCATGTCGCTCTGCTCTTTCTCTCATCTGATTACTCTAAGCTGCCATCATAATGAGTCGCTCCCTGCTGAGTCTAACCTTTAGCACAGGAGCTTGTTTTATCCCTTAGAGCTCTGTAGCTTTGTGCACTACAGGTTATAAACTTGATATCACTGTAACAGGATTAGAGATGGGCGAATTTCTCAAAAATTCGATTCGGTGACTTTGCCGAATTTTCCAACAAAATTTGTTTCGGTCCGAATTGCTTCGGGACGAATCGCGTTAAAAACAGCTATTTCCCGGCTGCATAGAGCCTGCAGGGTGCTGTAGAACATTGTGCCATGCTTAAATATGCAGAGGGAGCTTGGTTTGGTCTTCATACAATGTTGTGTTTAGTATGACACGCAATGACTGCCACCGCTCTTAGAATCGCTTCACATAAAAATTCCCGGGCCCCCTTTTAAGAGGGCAAAACTAACCAAAAAAACTGAAGCGGGAATGTACCCTGTAAAGTCATGCCAGGGGAAAGCTGGAAAAAAACAAGTGAGAGCCCCGGGTTTTGGCAAAATTTAGTGACAGAGTGGGGAAAGGTAAAGGGGGGGGCAGCCCAGCAGATGAGGTCGGAGTTGGCACAAGGGACATTCGGGGAGGTGGCCCAAAAACAGTTTAGGCCACAGATTTGGAAAAAAGGGACCGTGTGGGGGTTTCCCCCGGTGGGAAGCAGAATGAGGTTCGGGACAGGGGAAATTTTGAAACTTGGAGGTGGCAAAAACAGGGTAGGAAACAGGGGGCCACAATGACAGAGTGTGGGGGTTTTCCGGCAGCACCCAACACCCAGCACAAAGGATGTCAGACGGGGCCAATGACCATTCTGGTGGTGGCAAAAAAATGGGTGTTTTGTAGGAAAACAGAGTGGAAACAATGAAAAGTGGGGATGTCCACCCACCGGCACAGAAAATTTCCCAAAAGCAGATGGGGTTTCCATAGGGTGGCACAATTACAGGTGTGGAGGTGGGGGGAAAAATACCAGCCCTGGTAAAGAGGGTTGGGGGGTTTGGGCGGGTGGAAAAAATTGTCGCAGTTTGTGTGGCTTTCAGGCGGGTGGCGGGGCATTGAATAGTGGCTGGGCCCGGGTTTAGTTTAAAACCCAGCCCTCTTTTTCTAAACAGTTTGGGTGAGGCATCATGGCTGAGGGAGACGGAGGGTTTAAAAGGCATTGGTGTGGTGGGAAAATCCGGGGCCCGTTTCCAAACCCCTTTTGATTCATTTTGGAAAAGGTCAGTCTTTTCCAAATTTTTCCCCGGTGGAAAAGCGGGTTCTCCATGGGGGTAATGTTGGCCCCGTAGCCTGAACAGCCCAATTCTGATCCCACCTACGGGGCCGGGCAGGACAGCTTTTCCACTGCAAACTCGGAAAGTTGCGGCCACAAATCCAGTTTGGCTCCCCAGAGCCCAAAGGGGGAACCCTTCTAATGGGGGGGCCCAGGTGCGGGCCCCAAAGGGAGGCCCCAAGCTGTTGGTTCGGGGGACTGCTCCGGGTCTGCTGCTGTGCGGGGGACTCCCCTCCTATAGGGGGGGTGAAGGAAGTGTCATCAGGGGCCCTCCAGATTAGGTTGTGCTGAGGGGGGGGGGGGGGGGGGGGGGAGTTTTTAATGCTCCTTGCCCCCCCTTTTCCCCCCAGCGGGGCCAGGGGCATTTAGTAGTAAAGCGCTGAAAAACCCCCCTGGTAAGACCTGTCGGGAGGAGGGACGATGCCACAAAATAGGCAGGGGCCCAACTGACTACGGGGGGTTTTTCCCTTTTAGTTTTTGGAGTTTGTTCCCCCTTCTCAGCAGCGGGAAAAAAGGCCCCCCATTTTGGACCGTTAGCGGGGCCCCCAAATTTTGGTGTGGAGAGCCGGGAAGCCCTTCCCTCTGGGGTTTGGTGATTTTTTTTTTTTTTTTGGAATTTTTTTTTTTTCTTCTGCAAGGGGCCCAAAAAATTTTCAGCTTTTTTTGCGGGCCTTTTGGGCCTCATGGACTCCGGGGGGTTTTCCCTGCCCCCCAAATCTCCACTGTATACTGCCAGGGTTT
Source organism: Phyllomedusa bahiana (assembly GCA_025379985.1). NCBI lineage: Eukaryota > Metazoa > Chordata > Amphibia > Anura > Hylidae > Phyllomedusa > Phyllomedusa bahiana. The sequence continues at coordinate 40,407 of JAODAL010012702.1, forward strand.
GTTTTCGGGTAAAATCTGCCTTGGGTTTTTCCCTCATCTCCTTTCTCCCTCCTCCAGCTGCCCCCGGGTTTCCCCCTTTCTTGTCACCCGGGGTTTGGGATAAATCCATTTGATTTCAAAAGGACAATGCTTCGGCCCCCAAATTTTCCCCCTCCTCCTCCTCCTTTTTTCAGCCCCCACCAAAATCTTTGTGGGCCGGGCAAAGATGTGTCCCCCACGTCCCAGTCCCCCGGGCCCAGGCAGATTTTTCGATTCTTTTCCCAAAGGCATGAAGCGGGTAAAATGACGTTATTCATTCCCTTTAATTTCCTGGCAAAACTAAATTTAAAAACTTTCCCTCTCAAATTTGGCCTAAAACAAAACGGCGGGGTGTCACCCCTTGAGCTCCCCACTGGCTAAAATTTCAAATTTTACACGGGGGGGAGTACTCCCTTTGGCCTGGGAAATCACCCAAAAAAAAATCTTTAATGGCATTCTCTTTTTTTCCCTTTGTTGGCCAAAACTTGTGAGGCTGGAATTCCAACGGGGGGGAAAACATCGCATTTAAAAATGTGTTAGGGGAGGCCTTTCCCTCCCAAAGTCCCAATTTTCAAAAGGGGGGGGGAAATTGTTCCTGGTTTTGGGAAGGGAATGGATTAAAGTGCATGCACAGTTTCCCTGGCCTTTTTTCAAAAATTTCTTCTGAAGATCGGTGGAAGACTTCAGGAACCTTTTTAAAAACCAGATTGAAAAAAAAGTGGCCCCTGCAGGGCGCATGGACCATCCCCCCCGGTGGCAAACGCGGGAAAACCATGTTACTCCCCTTTTCCCTCACCATTGGGTTCCCTTTTTCAGTTGGGCGCGGAGGGAAAACCACACATCGATTTCTTGCTGGGATGACGCGGAGGCAGTTCCCCCCCCTGTTTTGAATTCATTCGCCGGGGGCAAAACCAGGGGGTTGAACTGCGGGCACTGCTGTGCCCCAACATGTGGTATGTTGGTGGCCCCCCTTCCCTTTTGGAGGCTGAGATGGTGGGGGTGGTGGAGGAGGCGGGGGCGGACCTTGGCGCTGGAGCCGCAGTTTGAAAAACGTGGAGGAGAAAGCGGCGTCTCCTGTCCAAAATTTTTGGTTGTGCCCCCGGGGAGGAAGCCCCATTCAAACCCAGTGGGGGCCCCGTAAAGGAAATGTACTGGGCCCTGGCCGGTTTTTGTTACAGTCGACGGGGCCGCGCGCCGTGCACCTTGGGGAAAAAAAACGATTTTTGGGTCAAGGAATGGCCCCCCCTTCTGTTCTTTCATTTTTATGAAATGGGGACTGACCCCAAAAGGGGGGTTGGTTTTCCAACGTTTTGCCTCCCTGGCCCCCGCTTCACTTTTGCCTACAGATTCTCCCTTTTACCCCTATTCGGGGGCCCCCCCGGGGGCCTTAGAAAAAAAAAATGCCACACTGCCCCCAGTAGCTGATTTTTCCACCAACACTTCTGCAAATAAAATGACTACTTTCCGCCGCGGGCCTCGCTGAGGCCCCTTTTTGCCGCTTTTTATTGGAAAGCGAAGCGGGTTTTTTTTTTTCCCCGTGGCCGTTTTGGGTCCCGGGCCTTTAAATGCTGCTATCCCGTGACTCCCCGGCCACAACAACCCCCTTGCTGGCGTCGCCCCTGCCTTAAGGCAAGATGACGCCCTCTTCTTTCCCGACGATGATGAGCCTGGCCCCCACCCGGCTCCCCAAGTTGCGGTTTGGTTACCCCTTTATCATTTTTTTTTGTTTCCCTGTCACTCTGTCCTCATCACCCCGGGCTTTTGGGTTTTGCAGAGGCTGGGCCCCCCCACAACTTTACCTCCCATGCCACTCTCAACTTTTAAATTTGCCGCCCACTTTCAAGAAGCAGGGGGGTATTGGTCCCTTTTCTTTGCTGCCAAGTAGCTGCTGGGTGCCCTTTCCTCAAAATTTTTAATTTTCCCCGCTATATAGGGGCCTTTAGCCCCCCCGGGCCCATAGTTAAAAATCTCTGGGCTGAGGGGAAAACGGATGGGACAGAAAGGCCCGGGGTTGAGGGAAGGTGAGGGCCCTGACCCACTCCCCGGGCCCTTTCCAACTAAGGGTTGGGGTCTGACAGTTCCCAAACCCAAATCTTTGGGTGGGGTTTGTCAGATTTTAAATTTGGGGGGAAGTGGTTTTTCCTAGTTTAACCCCTTTAAGAAAAACCCTTGGGGTTTTTGAACAAAAAACACCCCGGGCGTAGATGACAGCCGGCAGTTGTGGCCTTTAACCCCAGTGAAACCCCTGCTGCGAGGGGCCCTTGCTGTGGGTTTGCCCGGGCCCTGCTCCAGGAATGGTTTTTGCCTTTTTGCCTCGGGGGTGAAGAGGGCCCGCCCCCTCTCTGTCGACATTTCTGTTTGTTTTAAAATGTAAGAAAACTGTTTGGGTGGAAAATATCTGTATAAAGATAAAATTTCCCCACCTGGGAATTTATCCAAAAAAACCCCAGTAACGGGGTTGGGTAACCCCTTTAATATAAATTGCGTCCCCAAATGGCCCGGAAAAATTTTACTTGTATGTGTCGTTTTTAAAAACACTGGGTATTTTACTTTAATGTAAAAGCACAAACGGCTTAATTAAAACCCTTTTGGGTTATGGGAAATTTTGCTACAGGCCAAAAAAAGCTTCTTTTGGGGGGGTGAAAAAGAACGTTTTTTCTTTTAATTTAAATTCAACTGCAGAAAAATTTCTTAGTTTAAACCCTTTTGGGTGTAAATTTTGCCAAAGAATTGGCAACAAAAACTTTCCAAACTTTGTTTTCGTGTTACTATGGGGGGTATTTTACGGGGCACCGCAAAGAGAAAAATTGTAATTTAAACCCTTTGGTTAAAGAAATTTTTCTACAGGCAAAATGTCTTTTTTGGAGGTGGAAAAAAAATGGTTTCTTTTAGTCCCCACAACAGCAGAAACAACGCTTTAAATTAACCCCTGGATTTAAATTGCGCAAAAAAAAATTTTAGCAAAACCAAAAAAAATACCCGCTTTGTAGCGTGTTACTATGGCGTGTAAATTTTTTCCCGTACACAGCAAAAAGAAAAACTTGTAATTAACCTTCAGTTAAAGGGAATTTTTGCATGGGAAAAATGTCTTTTTTTTGCGTGGAAAAAGAACGGTTTCTTTTAGTCACCACAACGCAGAACAACCGTTAATTTTAAGCCCTTCCGGATTTTAAATTTGGCCCCAAAAGGGTTGGGGCAACCCAAAAAACCCGCTTTGTAGCGTGTTTAAAATTGGGGTGTATTTTAAAAGTAAAGAACAACAGAAAAAAATTGTAATTAACCTTTGGTTGTGAATTATGTTTCAGGCAAAAAAGTCTGTTTTGCCCTTTTAAAAAAGACGGGGTTTTTTTAGTCACACCCCAACAAACAAACAAAAAGTTAATTAACCCCTTTTATGTAAGTTGCACAAAAAGGGAATTGAGCAAAAAAAAAAATACCGCTTTTTAGCGTGTTACAAAGGGGGTGATTTTTTTCGGTTAACCCGAAAGAGGGAAAAACTTGTAAAATTTAACCTTTTGGTTAAAGAATTATTGTACAGGGAAAAAAATTTTTTTTTTGGCGGTGAAAAAGAAAGGGGTTTTTTTAGTCACCCCAAACAGCAGAACAACGCTTAATTTTCCCCCCGGAAAGTAAATTTTCGCAAAAGAAATTTAGCAAACCAAAAAAAGAAGGGGGATTTGGGAAATTTTAAAAACGCTGTTTCTTTTCAAAAGTTACAAAAGGAAAAAAGGCTTAGATTTAAACCCCTTGGGGTATTCCCAAAGTGTGGTGGGGCCCGAAGCATTAAAATTTTGTAATGCAGGGTGCATTGGAAGCCACACTGGACTTAAAATCCAAATTTTCCCCCCAAAAATCAGAAATAGAACGTTAAAAGAAGGCAAAAATTGAGACAAGCTGTTTTACACCCAAAAAAAATTCCCCTTTTAAAAATGAGTTCTTAGTTTTTAAAAGATATCATAAGCAGCCGTTTGCAGCACCTTCCCTAATCAGTACCGTGAAAGCCGGGGATGAGCCCCAGCATCGCCGCCCGGAAAATTATATTTTTGCCCCCCGGGTGGCGTCCAGGGAAACCCGCCCGGGGTTTTTGGGTTGGCATTCATCTCTGCACATGTCATGGGGGGCTATGCCCTTCTTCACCCCAGAGTTCTTTGCCCCCTTTTAAAGCCATGTTTTCTCCCCAGCCTTTTTTCAATCCAAAAAACACACTTCGTTCATGCGAAGTACCCCCAAATTCGAAATTCGTTCCCGGGAACCCAAGTTTTTTTTCCCGGGAAAATTTTAAACGAATTTTCCCCTTCCCTTCGAATCCATTTTGCCCCCTCTTTTAAAAAGGGATCAGCTAAATAATGTAACCTATATGTCAATTTCCCGGGCAGGGCCCAAACCCCAGCCCGGGCCAGGAAATGTAAGTTTGAAGCTGCCTGGGGCTCTGTGAAAAAACTGGTGGGGCCAACCCCCCTTTTGGGGCCCCTTTTGTCTGGGAAAATTATTTTGGTAGGTTACATGCTGTCTTTTGCTTTGGGTTTTAGGCCCTTTTTTGTTAAATTTTTGGGTATGATATTAGAGGATGCAGAAATTCTTTGATTTCTTCATTCAAGTTCAATTTCTGGCGGTCAGGCTGGGTTTGGGAATGGGGCCCCACCTGTGCAGTTTTATTCTTGGCCCCCCCTAGGGGAAAATGATTCTTGGGGTAATTTTAGTGGAGGGTTTATTCGTTGGACCAAAACCAGTGGGAAAAGGGAAACCTTTAGGGGAAACCCAAAATTTAAGTGGGTTTTGGGGACCCATTTATTGGGTTGATTTTTTGGGGTTTCACAGTGAAGATGATTCTTAAGGAGCCAACAGTGAAAGGGTGAATCTTGGGGGGAAACCCCCATTGGGTTGAAATTTTTGGGGCCCCCAGCGGAAAATTTGATTTTAGGGCCCACCAGTGGGGAAATTTAAACTTGGGGCCCATCAGTGGAGTTGGGCTTAGGGGCCCCCCCGTGGGTTAAAATTTTTGGGGCCCCCACCAGGGGGAGTTTATTCTTGGGGCCCCCCCAGTGGTGTGATTCTTGGGGGCCCATCCCTTGGAGTTTGTTTTTGGGGCCCCTAGGGGAGTTTATTTTTGGGGCCCTCAGGGGAGTTGTTTTAGGGGGCAACCCTTTCAGCTTTCTTACGTTTACTGCACATGAAATCTTGCAAAATTTTAAAAACTTTTTTGCTACTCTTTTTTCAAATGAAGAGAAGGTCCCGAGCCCACAATGCCTCCAAAAAGGGCCCCCTGAGGGTTTACTCCTTTTTTTGCTGTGGGCCAATCTGAGCTATATTATTATTATTAGTATTAATTATTATTATTATTATTTTTTATTTTATTATAATTTTTCTAAAGTGTCCTTAGTTCCAGGGCACTGAACATTCGGAGGGGTTACAAACATAACATAAGTCAAATAGTGTTGAGCCATGAAATTGCCAAAAATTTAAATCGGGTAGTTTTTCACTAAAATCTTGGTTCCATGATGAAGAGATTTTTTTTCTTAAAATCTGATCAATAATCGACATCGTGGATTTCAATCGCGCCATTTTCGGCGCTTCCTGTAATTTTGGCAGCCAGCCAATCAGGGCATAGCACGCAGGGGTTGAAGAACGTCACCAGTGGGGTGTGTAGGGATCTCATTGGCTGCTGAAATAACATGAACTCGTTTTATCTAGGTCACTGCACTTCCTGATCGGCGCCATTCACTTCTATACAGCCAACATAACGGATAGCTGTCACTCTGCTCAGCTTTTTTAAATGCTAGTAGAGATTGTTTGCCAGCGTTTGTACTACTGAAAAGGATCCTTGACAGAGTAGTTAGCTTAGGGTACAGCAAGATTACAGTATTCTCGTTAGTATTAGAGATTTGGAAACAGCTCCAGTGCTCTGAACAGCACAGCTGCAGTGGATGGAGGGGCGCCTGGTTCGGGGGGCAGATCCTTCATCAGACATATTTCTCCTCTCAAGCCACTGGGAAATAGCACCAAATTTTATTTCTGCGTTGCCAACAGCCACCACAGTCTGAGTTACGGGTGTCCCTTTGTTGTGGGGTGTACGTCAGCATTTATATTACTCATATTTCTCATCTTAAACCACGGTGAAATAGCACCCAATTTTATTTCTGCGTTGCCAGATGCCAGCACAGTCTGAGTTACGGGTGTCCCTTTGTTGTGGGGTGCATGTAAGCATTTATATTACTCATATTTCTCCTCTCAAACCACGGTGAAATAGCACCCAACAGTCAATTTCTTATTGCAAATTTTTATTCTGAGGGTCCATAAGGGCATTTTTGATGGTTTTGGGGTCAGGCTACTTTAAAATTGATGCCAGGGGGGCAAATAGGGCAGTATTCCTGTCCGGGGCTGGAATCAAAAAGGGGCCCAGTGATATGTTAAAAATAGGAAGTAGTAATGTGTGGGAACCCCATTTGATTTAGCTGCATGTGGCCATAAAACGGTTAATAGATGACTGACGGCAGCCGTGGCTCTCACCGCACCCACTCTAACTACGGCCCTGCCAGGTGAACCTCCGTGTTCCCCACTGGGATGTTCTTGTTGCCACCACATATACGACAAGTTGTTGGTCCCTGGTGCAAAAAGTGAAAGGGGTTCCTGCCAGTTGCCATGTGCCATTTACAATACCGCTGTCTTGTTTTGTGTCAAAGGGACCCCGTAGCAGCTGCTACCGCTGTACCTGCTGTGGTTACGCCGTTCTCATGTTTTCAGTTAGCCATTGAATGGAATGGATTATTCTAGCCTCTGAATTTTTCTGTGACTCTTGTAGCCTAATTGTCTTGACTAAGATGTATCACGTATCCAGTTTACTGTTGTGGGTGTAAAAATGAACCTGGTGTTCCTCTCCCATAGACTTTAATGGAAATCGGAGATTAATCGCAATCGAAGATCGAATTGGGAGATGATTCCACAAAATCTGGAATCGACTCGAATCAGATTATTGGCCGAATTGCTCATCACTAATGTCAAACAAGTACAAAGGTAATGATAAATAAGTAACAACTGGTACAGAGGGAGAGAGGGCCCTGCCCGCGAGGGCTTACACTCTAAAGGTATACTGGTATCTCCAACCTTTCCATGCCACATCATTTTCAACCTGGAGAGCTGGATAACCTATTTTGCACAAATGTCAAAGTTGTCAGAGACACCATTATAGACTATCCTGTGGCTATGCAAGAAATGTCTGTTAGGATTACCCCTTTAAGTACCTTTACTATTCTAAAGTGTCCAAATAATTCTCTTCTTATCGTACTCCACCAGATCCTTCTATTTTTCACGTATGAATGTTTGTTGAACTCTACAGAATTACTTTAGAATAATGATTTGGAATTTGGATGACACTGAAACTTTTGGACTGGGTCCACTACTAACATAACGATGCTTCTGCTCAGCCACAATCAATATGCCTACCCTCCAGCTTGTAAAGCTGTTTGCAAAATTATAATGTTAGCAGTCGAGGAAACAGCACTAGATCCTATAAATCAGCGGCCTGGAAAAACTATTGAATATTATACATCACATTAAAAAACGTACATGAACATTGAGCGCTACTGGAACTGCAGCAGCCACTGAATAAAGCTATTATCAGGTTTCTGATTTCTTGTAGTTTATGCTATGCCTTAAAGGTATATTACCATCTCATTATTCTGACACCTTGTCCTGCGTCTGCTCTGACCACAGAGGGTTGTGAAAGGATTTTAATGAGAATATAAAAATGTCCATAGAGTGCGGCATTGTAGTGCTAAAAGGGGTTTTGCACTTTTCTGGACCATTTTCCTGATCGCTACTTGCTGTCACTGAATGTGAATATTCTTCTTTACGTCCAAAGGCTGTAGACCTATAAAGATCTTTGGATTTGTCCATATATTGCAGATTTATTGCAGAAAGAGTCCCAGGCTTGTTATGTCTAGACAATACTTACTGACCTAACCACATCAGCAGCAGGAATCTCCTGTCCTAATAGTTTGCGTCATTATATCAGTCCAGACTCACAGAGCATTGCCTAGACTGGATGAGGATTATTACATCAGGACAGATTTTCAGCCTTCAGCCTCTACTCGCTTATGTGGCTGACCAAGGGAATACTGCGGTAGGCACATGTGTTGTAATAGTTAGGCCCTTTAGCAACCACCATTACAGAGCTCAGTTAAAGGGGTTCTCCACTTGTTTGACAACAATTTGGAAATTTGGTACTTGGGGCGAGATCTATGAATTCACATGCGCCATTTTTGTAACTTGGTGCCGACACACCAGCTCTAAATAGGTATAGAGGAGTGTATAATACAGTATGAATGAAAGTGTTATTTTTGGCGCACAACAATCAAAATTGTTGCATAGAGTATTATGCACCAAACTTTGGCACAATAAAATGGGTCGTCAGGAAATATACGGCATGAAAATCGCAAAGAAAAATTCATAGATGTCGTCCTATGTGTTTAATTTTCCTACAGCACCACCATAGGGAAAATCAAGCATTACACAATGGCAGTCATCATCAGTGGGTTGTCTGTTTAATGACAGGTCCTCCAAAGCAAGAGCTGATCTTTCCCATTGCTCTCCACATTGGCGATGAGATGAGGATACTGAACAGAGGACTTGACTTTATTAACTTTTTTTTTTTCTATTAGGGTAAATAAAAAGTGGGTTAGCTAACCTGTACAACATCGTTAAAGAAGTTTTCTCACCATCCAGTTTTACAGAGCCACAGGCAGCTTTAGATTCACACATCCATGGCAGGTCTCTAGCTATGATTGACACATCAGCTCTGATGTTCCTGGATATTCCTGTAAGGCTGCATCCACACGACAAAGGACAAAATACTCATCGGACTCTCTGTCCGATGAGTATTTGAACAGTATTTTATACAAGAATCAGAGGATTTTTAACTGGGTTTTTGATTTTTTGCATGGTTTTTAGCGCGGTTTTAAGATTTGCTTTTTTCAATCGGTTTTCACATCATAGAGCACTATTGAGTTATGGACATGGATCCGTACTAAAAAACAAATTTATTAAGTGTATCGCTTAAGGTTACAGAACTCAAGGGTGAAAGCTTGTCATTAAGTTAATTAAGCAAAACTTCTGTGCTAGACATAAGGCTCAGCAGAAGGTGACTCACCATGGACGGACTGACAGCAGCTTCAGATAACACAGAGAAGAGAGAGGTGGGGAGAGGTGGATGGTACCCAGAGAAACTAGCGTGCTCTAAGAGCAGATCTAATCTTCTTTATCTCCTGACCAAAGCAAAGTCAACAAAGCAATGTATTTGGTAGTTTTCTTCTTTTATCTTTCCCTACATGTTAAAAGTTAATCATTGTGAGGAGAAAACCACTTTAAGGATCTCACAGTTCTTCAGAGGTGTATGTAGAGGGGTATACAAAACATATTTTTCAAATAGAAACCTCTGAGATGTCACTGGTTTCGTAGAATAGATGGTTTGTCATTGCATGCCCTATGTAGTCTGCTGCAGTAAAAAGACAGCACCCTAAGGTATACCACCAAACAGGGGTGAATAGGACGCTCTTTTAGCCTATGTTGGCTAATGGGTTTCTGCTATCTAAACCTGGACGCAGCGCTGCTTTTTTCAGTGTGGATTTTGCAGCAGAATTTTGTGGTAGTTAGTGGCGTAAAAGTAATCCAACTTAATGGTGGTACAAAGTCAGACTAGACATTTCTAACCCGCACCAGATTTATCAACACTAGGACTGTCCAGTCTAACTTAAAACTGTCTTGCAGTTAGACACTATTGATAAATGTGCCCCAGAGCATTTTTGCATGTAAATCCGCAGTGGTGGGCAGATTTGCTTCTGCAGATTTGTTGTCAAATATGTTCATGTAAAATGTAAATGTAAAATGTATTCAAAATCCACAACCATCACTTTTATTGCAGATTTGTTGTGGATTTTGACATTCCCAATGGGGAAAATCAGCAACAAATCCACAGAGCGTCCACAAAATAAATTGACATGCTGCGGATCTAAAACTTATGTGCAAATTTCTCATTCATATCTTTGGCCCCATACTATGCAGCGGATTTTCCACCTGCAGAGCCCCAGTGGGAAATTTGCATCGTATCCGGCCTGTGTGAAAGCAACATTAGAAGCCAGAATTTGTTGCAGTGGTCACTTATCCTCTGCTTCCTTTATAACATTTTTAGTCAGTTCAAAGTGAGAGTCTGACATAGAAGAACACACAATTCCTAATACCCTTTCACAATGCTGAAAAACAAGTATAGATGACACCAGGGACTTGAGCTCTCTATATCAAAACTTGTAACTGCTTTTTTTATTGAATTTTCTTACAGATCAATAGCGCTGCCAGTCTTTCCTTAAAAAGTGACAGAGTGAATATAAAGAAAGTCATCTATAAAAATTGTCTGTGGGCTACATTGTCGAAGGAAGGTTTAGGAGTAGTTATTGTATCCAGAACCAAACTGCTCTCGGTTTCTGAAGCATTCATTATGGTAAAGGTTTGTAGTACATATTGTGAATTGTTTTCGATGAGATGTTTTCTTAAAATAAAAGACAAAGAATCGTCCTTATTTTTCTATTCTTGTCTTTACATGATCATGGGAGCAGCCATTCCACCTGAGCTGCTGCACCAGAAGGTCGGCTTCATGCCAGGCACCTGAACAAAGAAAATAAGTCAGAGGACAACCAACGGGATGATATGGTAGTGCAGCGAGAGGGAGGAGGAGGTGAGCTGTCCCCATCACCTATGGTCACTGGTGTGATCATGTGCTATCTGCCTCCAGCTTCATAATAGAAGTGTTAGCTTTCATGTCATCGTGCCTGGGATTATGATAAGGGGACAGCTAACCCTGTTCAATTTGTACATAATGTGAAAAGGAAAAGAAAAGGCAAGCCTGATGCAAGAGGCCAGTGGGTAATATAAAAACTGCAATATTTTAGAATTGTTTCTAAGTGATGGAAAATTCCAAATGAATCCTTCACTTCTACAACATATCTATGGGACATATTCTACTCAAGTAGTCTCAAAAAAAATGGGAATCTAGCAAGAGAAAAAAGAGTGACTTTTAATAACTATATTTACTATTTTACCATAGGCAAACTTAAACTCTATCAATTCTCAATCTTTAAAGCACTAAAACTTAACTTTTATTTTTATATATAACACTTAACCTCGATACACACTATTTTAAAAAACCTGATTTCTTTAAACCTTTTCAATTTGTCCCTTTCTAATTGTGTAGGAATAACTCCTTTTTTATTATCAAGTCTGGTGGAAAAGCCACCTTTTTACAGAGAAACCCTATATATACAGTGATTTGCTAACTCCAAAAAGGAATCCAAAAACATCTTACTTGGGCAGTCTCCCTAATCTGATGGGCATGAAACATTTAAGGTTTCCTTGTGAGACCATCTGGAGCGGGTGACACAGTGTGAAGAGGTAGAAAATCCCCAAAAATTTAAAATGTCATGCCTGACCTCCCCAACATGTTTCACCAGCTAACTGGCTTCATCAGGGGACAGAGGTCTGGTCTCATGTGGTCTAGTTCATTTCCTTTTATATGATCTTAGGTACACACCCTATTCAGGTGCTCACCAATTAGCCACCAGAGATTCAACAATACCCATTCCCCCTTTTTCTCCTGCATGCATACCTATACTATTTGCTGCTGCTGCTGCTGCTGCGTTCTTATAAACAACATTCCTCAGGCAAATTCACCATCTCCATAGCGGGCTTCCGCCCTATCTTACCATGCCGCCCACGCCTGCGTACTGTACCAATGGATATTTCTGCCCTAACTGTGACGGACTTCCGTCCAACTTCTCTCACATTACTGTGTCTGCAAGGCTCACCTAGAACGAATTAAGCAGAATAGGTATTACATTCTACAGCACACTGCTAACTTTCTCTTGATAGATTCCCATTTTTTTTAAGACTATTTGACATATTCTACTCAAGGGCCCAGAAGATTAAAGCAGTGTTCCCATCTTGTTAATGGGGTTGTTGAGCAAGTAAAATATAAAAACAAGTTATACCTACTTACATGCCCCCCTGCCGCTCCAGAGCTCCCCAACGGTCCATTCCGCTTTACTTCCAGGTTCTTGTCCCAACAAAAAGGAGAGGCTCACACTCGAAGAGAGGAATGGCATGGTCAGGGGACCTATAGGTATCTAACTTTCTCTGCTAGATGGCCATGCTTGCGCAGTTCTCCATGTTCATTTCTATATCTATTGGGAATATAGCCTAGTGAGTGTGCTTAACTGTATTTGAAACTCCCAAAGAACTACATAAGCATGGCCATCTCCCCATTCACTGAGGCCGGCTTGTAGTGGCAAAACCCCTTTATCTCACTATCTACAGCTGGCTACTAGCGACATATGAACCAGCCACAGAGAATGGAAAGATGGCTGCACTTTTGCAGTTTTTCTCCCTAATTTCTATGGAGTTTTCGAATATAGTTGAGCACTCTTGGTCAGTTGCATTTGGAACTGTCATGGAAATGAATGGGGAAATCAGCTCATACGTGGGCATTTCCCACTTCTCTGTGGCTGGTTTGTAGCTCCCTATGAGCATTAGACGCTGAATTAAAGAGGTTTTCTCACTACAATGATTAGCTTTCAACATATAGTGAAAGGTAAATGAATATTATTATTAAATACATTGCTGTTTTTATTTTGCTTTGTTGAGAAGATAAGAAAGATTTTTCTTGGTTACCGACCATCTCTCTCTCTCTTCTCTCATCTGATGTTCTGGAAGCAGCTGTCCATCCATGGTGATGTCACTCCCTGCTGTGTGTAATCTCTAGCCGTGCAGCTTTGTTTGTTTAGAATAAGGACACGTTTTCACTCCTTAGAGCTCTGTAGTATTGTGTGTTACATCTCCTACAGTCATTTCACTGTTAAAGGGCTCAACTAGGAATAGCAGAACTGATATGGTAATCATAGTTATAGACCCGCCTACAGCCTGACCAGGAAGTGTGAGACTGAAGCTGGCTGTGACTCTGAAACCGCATGGTGAGACAACCTCTTTAACAATAGTGGAACACCTTTTTAGTATAAGGCCTCATTCACATAACAGGATTCATGTGCATTTTGATGCAGAACCCGTGTAGAATCCACATTCCATTATATTCAATGGTAATCATCACAATAGCTTTTTTAATGCAGATTTGTCTATCATGAATTTATCAGTCCATAGCAAAAAAACAAACAAAAAACTGATAAAAGCTGTCGGATGGAACTTATTCCGAGTGACTTCACCAATGAAAGGGGCAAATTGGTTTCCAAAACCTTGTGAAATACATATGGATTTCTGCAACAGATGCAAGTCAGTCTATTCCTATGGAAAAGTCCAAAATGTGAACAGGTCTTTACTCTACTGAACTTGTCGATTGACATTTCTTGTCAATACATACAAGGTATTAGCTCTTTCTGGCACTTGTACCTCAGCCACCTGCTTAAGCAACCAATTCTCTTGTCCATTAGTTTTATTTCTCTATATGTTCAGAAACTACAACTAGTTTTAGTATAGAAAGAAGAAGTGAAGAAAGCAGAAGTCAGTGCTGAGAGGTGTAAAAGGTGCAGCGTTTCATTCTCGTGTCATTGTGGGCGATGAGTCTCAGGGGTGAGTGCAAGGAGGAAAAGGAAGTGGTCTAGGAACAGGTGCCCTCAAAATATCTCTATTATTCACTGCGGTGTATGCCTAGGTTTACATATATGTAAATGTGTAAGAAGTCAGCTGCCTCTGCAATGACTTCTCCTAAGCAACTGTTAAATAGTACCCAAGGTATAACATGAAGCCCAAGTCAAGCAATGAAGACACCTGTTTCTAAATGAACATTTTATGCTTATGAGTAACTAATATTGAGACTAGACTGTTACTGCGGGTTGTGTCACATTGTACAAGAACTCATACATTGCAATTAGGAAGGGTAATCACCCCAAAGAGAGGATCTACTGATTGACTGTGTTAGAAAATGTTGTACAAGAAAATAATATTTCTTAAAAATACATCATTATTAATAAGAGATAGAATGTATGGATAAAAAGAAGCATGTGTGGTCTTGCTTGTTTCATATTATCATTATTTTTCTCACTCTAATGATTAGCTTTAGGGAAAAGTAGATGAAGACTATTATCAAATACATTGTTGTTTTTCTTTTCCTTTATTGAGAAGATAAAAAATGTTTTTTATCTCTTCTGAGTGCACACAACTTTCTCTCAGTTACCGACCATCTCTCTCCCCTGCTTAGGTGGAAACTGCTGAATAAGTTTTCACTCATTAGAGCTCTGTAGTCTTTTGTTACATCTCCTGAAGTCATCTCACTGTAACAGGAATAGTTAGGAACGGCAGAGCTGATTAGCCAATCAATGCTATAGACCCACCCACAGCCTCATCAGGAAGCGTGACTCTGAAGCTGTCTGTGGCTCTGTGAAACAGCATGGGGAGACAACCGCTTTAATCCTTTTGTGGCTCATAAATTTGTTCAACTTTCCCCCTACCTTCTTGCCTCAATTCCTTTGAAACACTGTTGCCACAAACAAGCCACCAGCTACTTTACCCCTGGATCCAGGAGAGCTGAATTACTGGAGTTTCTTCACAAAACTTCTGCAAGAGGTGAGACTAAATTGTTATTCCTTTCATTGATGAGCTTTAATCATGCAAACAAAAGTAAATGAAGACTATTGTAAAGTACATTGCTGTTCTGATTTTGCTTCTCTCTTGAGTTAGGAGCAGATATTATCTATTGCTTTTGCACACAAGCTTCCATAGTTAACGGCCATCTCTCTCTAAACTTACAGGCTGCAGCAGTGGTCGGGATGGTGATGTCACTCCCTGCTCTGTTCCTTATTTTCAAATGGGTATTTTCTGTACATTACTTAAGGACAAGCTTTAACCATTTAGAGCTCTGTAGCCATGTGCAGTACTCATGTCACTCTATTGGATCAACTAAGAATAGCAGAGATAATATGCCAATCACTGCTGTAGAACCACCCACAGCCTGACTAGGAAGTGGGAGCCTGAAGTTGCCTATGACTCTGTAAAACATCATGGTGAGATAACCCCTTTAATTATAAGAAAGAGCCTACCTGGTGCTCCTGAAATCAACATCCTACATAAGAGGAGCTAATTGGTGCATGGGATGCTGTTGACTCTTGTAGACTGACATTGGTATGAAGAGATGGAGCAGCCATAACACGGGCAGACACAGTCTTTGCAGATGAACACAAGCAGGCTTTTACTCCAAAGAGACAATAAAACTTGGTTGTTACAATAACATGATTACAGGTGCACAGTCGTGGTAGCATTATTTGTAAAGGATCACAGAAAAAAAACCCTGTTAAAACATATACAGTATCTTTATTAATATTATTAAAATCCATAATACTAATCAAAATCCCTATATGATAACCATACTTAAAGAGAACCTGTCACATAGGTGGTGCCCCCCTTGCTGAGGACAGAGCAAGCTAGTGTCAGACTTGCTGTTCCCAGTGCTGTGTCCCTTATTCTGGAAGATGCTGTATTTAATGCTCAAACAGAAAAGAGTCAAAGAGTCACATACAACCCCGCCCACCTGAGGCTAGCCCCGCCGACCTCAACATATAAACCTATTACTTTGAATAGGTAGAAACGTGAATAACTGTCAGCTAGCCCCGCTCACTGGCAGTTATTCAGGTTTCTAGCTATTCAAAGTCATAGGTTTATCAGTTGAGGTGGGCGGGGCTAGCCTCAGGTGGGCGGGGTTTTAAATGACTCTTTGACTCTTTTCTGGCTGAACACTGCAGGTTTGAGCACTAAATGCTCGAAAACTACAGCATCTTCCAGAATAAGGGACACAGCGCTGGAAACAGCAGGTCTGTCACTACCTTGTTCTGTCCTCAGCAAGGGGGGCATAATCTATGTGCCATGTTCTCTTTAAGCATAAATAAATAGATATCAGGGAGTCATAGTATAAAGCATTAGATGCTATAGAAAATATTACATAACAAACGAAAACATAGGTTTACTCATGGTACCGTAGCTTCTCACATTTACTTGGTGGGCCCTCTTAGACCCTCTTAGATGCCTCTATTCCTATTTTAATCCTATTATGTATCCTATATATAGCGTCATGGTCATCGCCCCGATAAGGGCGGCCCCGATCTCGATGACTGTCTCTGTCACCTAGTGTCACCCTTACGGCACTGTGAGTAAACCTATTTTTTCGTTTGTTATGTAATATTTTCTATTGAATCTAATCCTATATACTATGTCTCCCTGGTGTATATGTATTTATGCTTTATTATGGTTATCATATAGGGATTTTGATTACTAATACGGATTTTAACAATATTAATAAAGATATATTTTTTAACGGGGAATTTTTTTTCTGAGATCTGATATATACCTGCATGTTTGGTTTATTCTTGATCTCTGAAAATTTTATTTATAAAGACCTTTTTTTAGGGCTCACACGACAGATTTAGAAGCTGATTCTGGCGTAGATCCGCTGCAGAATCCATCTCAGAATCAGTATCCAATCTGATGGCAATCTGTCTCTCATTGTTTTCTATGTAAAATCCACATCATTGTGCACATGGCAACGATATTTTCAGCATGGATTTATTTTCAGTGCTGAAAAAGAATTGACATGTCAATTCTGGAGGTGAATTCCACACTGAATCCTCACCACACATTATAGTATATAAGGGGGCTGAAAATCTGCCTCTAAAAATCAGCATCAAAACCATATCCAGAATCCAAGCTTATTGGTTGATCATGGATTCTACCCTACACTGTTTCCACCCTTAGGCTATGTTCACACGGCTTAATTGCGGGACGTAATTACGCCCCGCAATTACGCCGTGAGGACGGGGGGGGGGGAGGGGGGAGGGGAGTAGCGGGGGGCCGGCACTTGGCCGGCCCATAGACAATCACTGCTAGCGGCGGGGAGAGGAGACGTAATCCATAGTTCTCTATGAGAACTGTGAATTACCGTAATGAATGGGCCGTTTTCGGCCCGTAATTGGCGCACTTCGGCACGTAATTACGGACCGAAATACGGCCCATTTTAAACCGTGTGAACATGCATTTAGGGTGTGTTCCCACTGTAGAGGACAAACCGACCAGTATTTGTCCTGTTTTGCGTCCGTCCCCACGGGCGCGGGAGGGGGGGGGCGGCTTTTCTTCGCGATGAGCAGAGAAAAGCCCTCCCCCTTCACATTCACAAGCACAGATTCCGTCCAAAAAACGCACGGAAGATTGTGCGTGTAGAATGTTTTGCGGCTGGACCGCGGGCGGAAAAACCGCCGGATGGAAAACCCGTGCAGTGGGGACTGCTGCACGGGTTTTCCATAGAGCACCATTGTGCTCATTTTCGGCCGGTTTTTCAGGCGGTCTGCAAAACCGCAAACCGGCCGAAAACCCGTGCAGTGGGGACATGCCCTTAGTGGGAGGCATAATATGACAGTATGACCTACTTGTTCTACCGCAGCACCCTTGCAGAATGGTGTTTGATTCACAGAATGGTAATGTGGCTCTGGCCTTTGCAGATGAGTATGGTACCCTCAGTGTCTTGTTCTTACAGGTCCAGTTCCAGGGTGCACAGCTCATTGTCAATAGCCCCACTGCAGGGCAAGATGCTCTGCTGCTCAGCAATACTCTGCTGCTCACTTCAACAACACTGATGCTACTGATGTCACGTGTCCATGTCACAAATATTGCCAATGTCACAGATGGAATGAAGATTCACAGTTGTCTGCTGCTCCTCAATTGTCAGGAATTACGATATACTCTCTCCATAGCCAAACCATAAAACAGCACAGCCACAACTTCTTGAAAACTTAGCAGGCTCAGCTACAGTAGCAGTCTCAGCTGACCTCAGCTCCAGCTACTATACAGAGCATCTTGTGACAAGTCCAGGAACATAATCTCCAAAAAATTGGGAATCTCGCAAGAGAACAGAGAGTGACTTTTGAGCACTATATTTACTATTTTGCCATAGGCAAACTTAAACTCTATCAGTTCTCTATCTGTAAAACACTAAAACGTAACTTTTATTATGTATAACTCTTAACCTCTATGCACACTATTTAAAAACCTGATTTCTAACCTCATCATTTAACCCTTTTTGCTTCTGAAAGAGGGAATAACTCCCTTTCTATTATCAAGTCTGGTGGAGCACCACAGAACAAATAAGGCCCCCTTGTGACACCCCTGCAGCGGGTGACACTTGTAGCAGGTCAGATATGACGTTATAAATTGTGATCTTTCACCTCTGTCTACAAGTATCACCTGCTGCAGACGGTGTCACAAGGGGGGCCTTATTTGTTCCATGTCTATGAGATTAGGGATGACTGCCCAAGTAGTAGGCTTGGGATCCCTTACTGGAGCTAGTACTTTGCTATAGACATAAGGCTCTCCTGTTAATAGGTGGTGCTCCACCAGACTTGATAATAGAAAGGGAGTTATTCCCTCTTTCAGAAGCAAAAAGGGTTAAATGATGAGGTTAGAAATCAGGTTTTTAAATAGTGTGCATAGAGGTTAAGAGTTATACATAATAAAAGTTACGTTTTAGTGTTTTACAGATAGAGAACTGATGGAGTTTAAGTTTGCCTATGGCAAAATAGTGAATATAGTAAGTCCAGGAACAGTCTCTATCATTGTGCAAATACTTTGCAGCACGGTGTGTTGGGAGTTACTGGTTTTATGCAGACATGGGAGCCTGCCTACAGAGTTGTCACCATACACTAATTACAGTCCAGCAAGGTGCTTCCCGTACTAGCCCTTACCTTGTACCTCATGGACGCAAATTAGGCCATGTTCACACAGCTTATTTTGGGATGTATCTCGGCCCGTATTTCACGCCGTACTGTGCGAAATATGGGGCGAGATGCGTCCCAGTCATTACGGTAATCCACAGTTCTCATAGAGAAGTGACATGTCAATTATTCACGGCGTATTTCGTGCCGGAATAATGAATGTCCATGGGGCCGGCGGGCTGCCGGCCCCCCCGACCCCCGTACACACGGCGTAATTGCGGGCGAAATACATGCCCGCAATTAAGCCATGTGAACATAGCCTTACTCTGGCACCATGCTACCACTAAATGGAAACAAAACATTACTGTACAACAAAACACATTATACCACAGTGTAGCACCCTCTGTAAATAAAAGCACCATGGCTAGGTTTTCTATTTGGCATACTAAATAATTGCCTGGGGGCCTTAAAAGCATAGGGGCCATAGACAGTCAGGGGTATGGGGATAATATTAGTTCCTTGCATAGCAGTATTACTTGATAACTGTATAGCACTGTAGAAAAATAGGAACAAAAAGCGCACTCCAAAGTAATTCCACGGTAGTAGCAGCCCGACCAATGTTTGACACCAGGAAATTCAAGAGCTCAAGAACTCCACGGAATACGTATACAGCAGCCAGAAAAATAGGATTAGCGCTCGTGGAAATAAAATAGATAAAGCTGAAAGACACTATTAATTTTACCAGTAAATTAGTGTCATTTAATTTAACAATAAAACAAATGCCCAACGCGTTCGCAACGCCGGTTTGCTTCATCAGGTCATAATCAATGCCCTGTGAAAAAAAAAAAAAAAAAAAAACCCGGCGTTTGCGAAACGGGGTTGTACTATTTGTTTTATGTTAAATAAATGACACTCATTCCCTGGTAATGTTTCTAGTGTCTTTTAAGCTTTGCTATTTATTTCCGAGCGCTAATCCTATTTTTCTGGCTCCTGTATTACTTGATAACTGTATAATCGCTATTTAGAGTTAAATTTGTTTTATAGCCATTTGCATTTATATAAAATGTATTATTTTATATAAATATATCTTTATAGACCCCGGCAACTTCACTGTTTTGTACACACAGAAATGAACCAGCAGCTCTAGAGATACCAAGATAGGTTGCAACAGAGATACAGAGAGACTGGGAGAGTCCCAGAAAGGCAAAGAAATGGACGTCCTTTGGCTCCATCACACACTGATGACCGCTTCATTGTATCCAATGCCCTGCGGAACCGGATGATGAACGCTGCACAACTCCAGGCACATTTAACCCCTTAACGACCCTGGATGTTCTCATACATCCCAAGGCCGCGAAGGGGCTTTGCGGTGGGATCGGTCCGTGACCCTGCCTCACAGGCGCCGGGTGTTAGCGGCTGATCATGGCGTCTAAATGAATGAAAAACTGTGTCGCACACCGTTTTTCACGGCGATCGGAGTCTCCGCAGCGTGACTGCGGGGATCCGATGCCTGGACATGGCAGCGGGAAGCCTTGTGAAGGCCTCCATCGCTGCCATGTTCTCGTTTGCCCTAGGCAGGAAGTGGGGAAACTGCCATCTTGGTACAGCCTAATGCATTGTCTATGCAATGCATTAGGCTGTATTAACGATAATAAAGTTTTAAAGTACAAAAATTTCAAATCACCCTCCTTTCCCCATTTTACAAATAAAAGCAATAAAATAATAAAAAAGATACACTTATTTGGTATCGCTGCCTCCGAAAAAGTCTGATCTATAAAAATATAACATAATTTATCCTGTGCACTGAACACCGTAGAAGAAAAAAGCTTCCAAACGGCAAAATTGCGTTTTTTGGTCATTTCACGTTGCATATAAATTAGAATAAAAGTGATCAAAAAAGTTGCATACATTCCAAGCTGCTATCAATAAAAAGTAAGTTTCAGCCTGCAAAAAATGCACCTTCACTGACTTCCGTAGGTATTAGTCAAAAAAGTTATTGGTCACACAAAATGACGCTGTGGCGCAAATTTCAAATATAGAAAATTTAGAAAATGTTTTTATGGTATCAAAACATAACGGAAACCCTACATGTTTGGTATTGGCAGATGCGTATCAACCTGTAGAATACAGGTTACACATTATATTTACTGAAGATTGAATGCTGTAAAAGCAAAAAACCCAAAACAATTTGTCCCACTTGGAATTTTTTTTGCGGTTTCCCAGTATATTCTATAGTACAGTGAATAACACCAAAAATAAAAAAAAGTTATGGCTCTAGGAAGGCGAGGAGGGAAAAACTAACGTGTCAACAAAAAAATCGCAATGTCCTTAAGGGGTTAAGGAAGGTGAGAAGTGACCAAGTGCAACATCAGACCATTTGTAACCGTTTTCATCAACGTGGTCTGCGTGCTAGACGACTGACAAGGGTACCTGACTGGTACCTGACCTGGCTGATGCATAGAGCTCTCCTTGACGTCTGCAGCATCATTGGTGGCCATCATTTCTGCTCAGAGTGAATCGACTTTCATTACTGAACAGCACTGAGGACCACTGGTCGATTGTCCAGTGTCTCTCTGTATCTCTGTTGCAACCTGCTTTGTGATACTAAGCTCAGTGGCCACTTCCGTGGCATCCTGCTTGAAGTCTCACAATGGTGAGGTGCTGTTAATCATTTGTAAGGTGTTGTCTTAGTCTCATGATGTCAGAATGTGAACAGTATGATGAAGAGGACTGTTTTAATCCTATTTCAAATTAGTCCCCTTAATTTAGGGGAATCCTAATTCAGGGATCAAATAGGAATTTTGCCATTAAGCTGTGATCAACAAGTTGTGCATAGAGTACTTAAATATTGACCAGTTGGACATTTAATTCATTTAAAAAAAATCAAGAAATTTTATATCCATCCTGAAATTGTGAGAGAGCCCAACCACCAATGGCTATATATATACTTTACAACATGGCAGTCCCTTTTATGCAGGTTTAGCAGCGCAATCTTGGCAGAAGATACATGTGCAGGTTCCTTAACGAATCTACAGAATTTGGCTACGAAAACCTGGAGATTAGCCATTACTGGATCGGCCCTGTGCCAGAGGGGAGTGGCCCATGCCAGGGATTTCCTGGAGAGAAGACTGACCACGAACACCACCTTGGATCATTCTGTTGGGAACTGGTTAGCCAGAAGTTTTACGTGAATGGTGCACTGTGTGCTGACACCCCAATACACCGTGGGGTTTCTGTCATACTTGGAAGGTAAAGCGAGATGCAGCCACAGGAACTGTTGGTGGAGAAGAAGCAGTAGGTGGTGATGATGGTTGCTGGACTGCAAGGAGCTGGTGCAACATGGTGGTCAACTGGATAATATGTTGCGACTGTTGGGCAACCAGCTGCGACTGCTGGGCAACCACAGTCGTGATGTTGCGCAGGCTTGGCAGAGGCACCACGGTGGGATTCATGGCCAGATCTAACTGTAATAGCTAGCCTACCGTAATGGCAGGCCTGTAGTGTGGATACCCTGGACCCCCGCAAGCAGTGGTATAAGCCATACCAGGGAGTCTAAGTAGGTCATGGTGTTCACCAGAGCCCACAGCAAGGCAGGTTGGGCTTGCTGCTGCAGGAGACTACCAGGTCACTAACTCTGAGTCAACTTGCTTATGGTGGCAGCCAGGGTGCAGTGAGTAACAGAATCGGCAGGCAACTCATGGTCGGGGACAGGCAGATAGGTCAGGGAAAGTGGCAGGCAAACAAGGTCAGGGAGCGTAGAAAAGATCAGAAACATGGCAGAACTAGAACACAAAGGAACACTTTCTTTATGGCTAGTAGCACGATAGATCCAGCAGGAAGTGGCCAGGAGATATCGGGTCAGCATCCAGCAATTAGTCAATTACCAGCGTGCTTGCTCTTTAAATCTCTCTGAGTCGGCATGCGCGTGCTCTAGGAAGTGGTTACGAATGCAGGATACGGGTGCGCCCGCGGCCTTATATGCGGGCTACAGTGCTGCTCAGAACACTTCTCCTGTGTGTTGGAATAAGAACTGGGGAGTGACGCGGAACAGATCCTGAGGAGCTCCAAAGCAGTAGTGGCAGGAGACAGTTAATTAAAACTTTTTTCTTTGTTTTCTGCAGCCTGACCCTATTTCAAATGAATCTTCTGCTGGAAAAAATTATTTCCATGGCACTCTACAGTGCAGGCACCCTTCATGCAAAGTGAGGAACCTGGTATTAAAAAGTAGTAGTCCACAGTTATTGTCTTGCATACCTGGGACAAAGCTAAAGTTTTGTACTGCGGCATTGAACATTGAAGATAAGCTTAGCATCTTTTTGGTGCAGTGCTATTTTAAACCAAGTAGTTAAAAGGCAGTTGTTATTTTACTCTGGAATTGCAGCTCCCACTTTATGTATAGAGAGGAAGCCCTGGGTCAAGCGTTTGAGCCGCCTTGCGAGACACCCGTTTTTGAATGTGTGCAGTCTTGCTTTCGGATACAAAGAAAGGCGATGGTTTAAGGGAAAGGCAGCGGACTTGGTTAAATGCTCAAAAATAATTTTGCCTTTCTTGATGTCATTCATGTTTCAGAAGATTTTATTGGCTCCGGGCCTTAGACAATGGCGGGCTTGGCACTGGACAGCAAACACTGGCAGACCTGGCACTGGAAGGCAGACACTGGTGAACTTGGCATTGGAAGCCAGACACTGGCAGACTTAGCAATGGACAGCAGACACTGGCGGCTTGGCAATGGAGAGCAGACACTGGCAGACTTAGCAATGGACAGCAGACACTGGCAGACTTAGCAATGGACAGCAGACACTGGCGGGCTTGGCAATGGAGAGCAGACACTTGCGGGCTTGGCAATGGAGAGCAGACACTGGCGGGCTTGGCAATGGAGAGCAGAGACTGGCGGGATGGGCAATGGACAGCAGACACCAACAGACTTGGCACAGGACTGCAGACACTAGCTGAATTGTAGCAGGACACCAAAGGACTTGTGACAAGGTTGCAGACAGCAGGGGACTCGTGGACACTAGACAGAAACCAACTTGAAAGGGGATGATAGATAACCAGGAGGGACGTGGATACCAGCAAGAGAAGACAGGTAATGGGATTCAAGACCAGAGCAAGACACCAGCAGATGTGGAACACAGGCATATAATCCAGAGGATAGAAGCAAAGACGTAACCAGGAAACAGGCCAAGGTTAGAAGCAAGACGGCAACACGAATGAGCTAGAGTCTCAGGAACTTGGAACACAGAGGGCTTGAGCACCAACATAGAAGATCCCTAGAGCTCTGCACAATACCTAGGCCCAGACGGGTGCTAGCAGCTGGCTTACATGGCTCACAGGTCATGAACCATAGCTGGAGCAAGTTCTGATCCTTTGTCTTGATTAAAGGATTATCAGACATAGACAAAGCAAAAAACCAACCATCAGGATCAAAAGGAAAATTGCTGTCAGAGGGAAGGCAAAGGACTCTGTAGAACATGACAGTTGAACAATGCCTTTTGGTGATTATGGGGTCAGCATTTAACTACTACAGTTAAGTGCTAAACTATGTTTGTTCCTGTATTTAAACATTAAAGATCCTGGCAAATGGCAAAGCAGCCTTTTCTTCATCTCAACCAGAGTTCATGGACTAGTTGGACTGCAGTCTGGGTGGTTTTAGCAGATCCCCCCCACAATGATTGTTAGCTTAAAGCTATTTCTTATAACCCTGGGTGCTCAAACCACATATCACCACTACTTTTATGTACCTTTGTAGGACTTTAGCTCTTCACAGCCTTACGGTAAACTTGTTTTATAATTTCAACGCTTTAACGTTTTCGGCTGTGGAATATGAAGAAGTATGTGAATATGTTTCATTTCCTCTACTTGGCCTTTTTCCTACAGGCAAATGAAATAACCCCGTGGTTCATTGGCTTTCCTATAGGTGCCCTATTCCTAACATACACAGGCAAAAAGAAATCATATTCTCAACTTTACTTACTGGTATACACAGATGACTAGTAATATATTTTCCTTCCTGACATGAAAGGTGAGAGGTCTTAAGAATCACATAAAGAGAGAGCACTGCTATTCCAATACTTGTGAGATCAACAATGTGATATATTATCCCTGTAGGAAACTGTAAGAGGCTGGATAAAATCCCTTTATTAAGCAAGTAATATCACTGCGTCTTCACCAGGTGGATATCTGTTTTTGTAAGGTGTATTATCCCTTTTCATCCAATTTTTACTACAGTTAATACTGATGGTAAATATGTTCTAATCCATTTCTTACTATTTTATAAACCCTTTTTTATTATTGGAGTTTATGTATTCCACAGTTCCACCAGTTTCCCCCTAAGATACTCAGGGATATACTTGATTTTATAAATTGTATTTGATTTGGTGAGAAAAGCACCTAGACCGTTTTAGTTCTACCCCTGCTATCCTCTATCTCTTGCCTCGTCCTACCTACTGCTGCTCTTAACAGAGTTCCACATATAACACTTTATACCCCAATATGACTTAATACTATTCTATGCCGGCAACTGAAAAGGTTAAATATATAGTGCAGAAAATAAGTATTTTATACATTAGCGATTTTGCAAGTTTTCCCACCTCCAAAAAATGGTGAGGTCTGTAATTTTGATCATAGGTACACTTCAACTGTGAAAGGCAAAACCTAAAACAAATCCAGAAAACCACATTGAATCATTTTTAAATAATTAATACTTTTAAGATAAATGGAAATCTTTTTTGAGAGAATGCAGGAAGCCCTTTACACTTCAGGTCAAATGAAGTCTTACAGGTGCTCCAGAAATTGTCTCTCCATCTTACACTGCAACATCTGACCCTGGGATTGACTAGCACAGGGGTCCTCAAACTACGGCCCGCGGGCCCGCATGGGCCCCGCCGGGATTTTCATCCGGCCCCCCGCTCCCATCGGCAGCCGCAATCCCCCGGATTGCTGTGTGCTCTAAAAGCTGGCCCCTGCGTCGCGCTGCTTCGTGCCTCATCATTTGTCACCGCCCACAGAAATATGATGGGGGTTTGCCGGGGGGCGGGGTGACGGTAAAATAAAACCCATTGGACCACGCGACAGAGCGGCCAGCTTCAGGGGGCGGACATCTGCAGCGCAAGGGAGGTGCTTGAGGGGGGCCCTTTTTTTTTCAATTATGGGGGTTCCTGTGAGTAGCGAGGGGGACACTGTGCTGTATACGCAAAAAGCCCGCCCTCTGACCTCACAGAACCTCCATTTTGTGTTCCCCCCTCAGGACCTCCCCCCCCCCCGTGGGAGAGTGTCCCCACTGTATCCCCGGCGATGCCCGTACCTGCGCCCCCGATCGGTGGTGCCAAAAGTGATGCCGATCACTAAGGCCCGGTTTTTAGCACCCTTTGCGATCGGTGTGGCAGCGGCGCTGGGGAATATCTGTATGTGCGCCCGCCGGACGACTACAGATCGATGCTTCTGCGGAGAGCAGGTCTCTCCGCTCGCGGTACTCTGGTGAGGCGCGGGAAAAGGATGCCCCCTCACCAGCTTTCCAGCAGGGCGGCGTCAGCGTCAACACGTGCGGCGCGCCTGGGCGTCACGCCCCCCGAAGAAAAAGCCCCGGGGGCAGCGACGCGCCGGGGGGCCCGGTAAGCTGAGTGATGTCGTTTATTATTTTTAATTATTTACACCTGCTGGGGGGCCAATTTACTCACTGCTGGGGGGGGGGCCTAAATTCTTCCTAACCCGCTGGGGGGGGGGGCCCCTAATTTTACCTACCACCCTTGGGGGGCCTATTTTTCCTAACCTGCTGGGGGCCTTTCCCTTCCCTGTGGGGGCCTAAACACCACACCGCGGGGGGCCTAATTTCCTCGTCTGCTGGGGGGGCCCCAATTTACCCAGTCTGCTGGGGGGGGCCTTTAATTTTTCCTAGTCGCTGGGGGGCCCCAATTCTAACCCACGTCTGTGGGGGGCCTAATTCTCTACGCTTCTGGGGGGCCCAATTCTACCTACGTTGCTGGGGGGCCTAATTTACCTGCCCTGTGGGGGGGCCCCAAATTTTTCCGCACCTGCTGGGGGGCCTAATTTACCTGACCTGTGGGGGGCCAATTCTCCTACACCTGCTGGGGGGCCCCAAATTTTCCTAACCTGCTGGGGGCCTTATTTACCTACACCTGCTGGGGGCCTTATTCACTACACCCGCTGGGGGGCCCCTCATTCTACCCACGACCTGCTGGGGGGCCCTATTTACCCAGACCTGTGGGGGGGGCCCTTTTCTCCTACGACTTGCTGGGGGCCCCCATTCACCTACAGTGTGGGGGGCCCCTTTTTCTACCTACAGACCTGCTGGGGGCCCTAATTCTACCTAAGACCTGCTGGGGGCCCCATTTAACATACGGCCTGCGGGGGGCCCTAATTTCCTCGCGTGGGGGCCCAAACTCCACGTTGGGGGGGGGCCCCAATTCTACCACGTCTGTGGGGGGGGGGGGCCTAATTTACCCCCGTCTGTGGGGGGGGGGCCTAATTCTCCTACGTCTGCTGGGGGGGGGGGCCTAATTTACCTACGTCTGCTGGGCCCAAAAATAAATTGGGGTTTTCATGTTTTGATCGACCCACAAAGTAAACTTTTTTTTTTAAAAAATATATTCGGCCCTCCGTGGTCTGAGGGGACCGTGAACTGGCCCCCCGGTCTAAAAAGTTTGAGGACCCCTGGACTAGCACATTTTTGACATCATGCTTCCAAAATTAACCACCTCAAGCAGGAATTCTTTTTGAGCCCCTGTTTATCCAAGAAACAAAAAAAAAAAATCCAGAAACTTAATTGTCTTGTAAGGGGGAGAGGGGTGATGTGGACGCACCCATGTTCACCTTCTAAGTAATTTTCTATACAGTTTCAATAAAAAATGGCCTCAGTACACAATTTTGTAAGCATATAATAGTCTTTCCTGGGACATTATATCTTGAACACTCACCCTATAATGTACAGCAAACCGCCCGCAGCAGATGGATTGATGGGAGTCCAACCAATTATCACAAAAATTTTCTTGTAAAACAATTTTATTAGTGGGTCATCCCGGATTGGTGGTCTAGTAGTCCTCTCTAGTACCCGGGCGGTGTACATGTCCTGTACTGCTCTTTCATATATTAGTGAGGTGCATGCAGTGATTGGTGGGCTAGTAGCCCCCTCTACAGTACAGTGCGGTCTACTGTCCTGTATGCTCTTCATGTATTAGGAGGTGATGCGTGTTGGGAGTTTGTAGTCCTTCACAGTAGTGCCCCTATACTGCCCGTACTGCCTTCATGTGCCAGGATGAGTTGCTCCTTTGGGCACCAGGGAGGGCCCCATTTTCATTTTTTTCTGATACATTGTGTATAAAGTACAAGATCAAAAGAAGCTCCTATCGCCAACATAGAAAGTGATTTCCAGCTTCCATCAGTTCTTTATGGTGTCATAAGGAGTGACATATCTGAATCATTTTCTTTCATCTTCATTTTGAATTATGTTGGTGACATTTTGGGGCTTCAGAACTAATTACCAATTTTCCATAGGTTATATCTCAAAATTCTGGGTAGTCCCCGAACCAAATTTAATTTTTAATTTTTGGGGACCCTGTGTTATGGCCCCTGTCATCCCCCAGTCACCCCCCACCCCCAGGGCCCCCTTTTCAACCCCACTTAACTGGTAGTTCGATAGTAATCAAACCCCTAGCTTCTTCTGCTTTAGAAGTCATTTTATTTAATCTGCGTAAGAAAACATTTAGGCATCTTCTGTGTCCTGTTTCACTGAGATGGCATCTGGGCATTACGAGGGCAGTATGTAGTCATTAGCAAGCTCTTGCGCAGTTCTCATAATTCCCTGTTTTCGTACTACACACACCCACACCTTGCTTGCCAAAGCTTTATACTATGCCAATAAAATGATTGCTAAAAATTGGCTTGTCAACTGTTCCCCCTCACTACCAGAATGGATAGCCCTTATAAATTCCATGCTCCTATACAAAAATGGCTTTACTGACACAACAATTCTTCAGAGAAATTTCTTAAAATACGAGATAAATGACTCTGTTCCCTCTTCTCTACGGGACTCCCACGATCAACAATTTTAGAATTCACTGTGGAGACTCTGATCCACTGCTTTTATTTCTAAGCCACCTTCTTAATACTCTTAAGTTAGTTACCTGGTGTACAGCAAGGAACCATATTTTTTCCCCAAAGAATGTATCCAAGTAAGAAAGGTTTTTCCCCTTGAAAAAATTTTTTGCCCTTTTTTGCTTGCAGGTTTGTTGCGTGGGTTTTTAAATTTATTGTTGTCCTGTAACTTAATAGGATTTAATGAATCTAACCATAAGTATTATACCTGGCACTTTTGCACTGTGTTGCTTTCTTCTTGTGATTAGCTACAGTCTTTTTATGTTACTCTTTATGTCTCGAGCTATACCATCTGAGGATGCCACCCACTACATTTGGTATGTTACAGGGCGTGTTCGTCTTTAAAATTATGTTTTAGTTGGTTTTGGGGTCCATCTGGGTGGACTAAACAGATTAATAATAGATTGAAATTTACCATTTTGCCCCAAAGACGGTCGCTCTTTTAAAATTTATGGGTGGATCCTGTGAGGCAAAATGCCCAAAGACGAAACCTTTCATGTTGGATGTTTGGCCCGTTGACGCTGCTTTTTTTATGTGTTTTTTTGGATTCAAAATTTGGATCCAAATCGGTTTCAAAAAACGTGTATGACTTACCTAAGGGGGCCCCCCCGGCCAGTGCAAATCGGTAGAAATTTTTTTGACCGGTTTTGGGGCCTTTTTTGGGGGCCCATGCCATTGCCCGGGGGAGGCTTTTCTCCTGTTTTGCAGCAAAAAGCCCTCCACCCCTCCATTGAATGTTTTATTTCCCCCAAAAAACGGAGGAAAGAAGAACTGTTCAAGTTTGTCGGATCGCCGGTGGTTTAAAAAATTTTCCGGGGGGGAGAACGTGCGTGGGGACCATGCACTGGTTTTCCATAGACTCCTTTTTAAAAGTTTGGACCCCGGTTTAAGAGTTTTCAAAACCGAAAACCGTCTGTAAAACTGTCTGAAGACCCTTGACGTGGGGACAAGACCTTACAGATACAGACTCTCTGCCTTTTTACATGTTGTATATTTGTAGAAATGTAATTTTTATTTTTAATTTTAACATTTAAAAACGAAAAATTTCCTTTTTTTATCTACTGTAAGGCTAGGGCCACACAGCATAGGAGGAAAAATGTCTGAAAGACAACGCAGTTTTTTCCTATTCAGTACCAGGTTTTTTGTCTCTGATTTGCAAAAATACTGCGGTCAATTTTAGTATTTGCTGTTGGCCCATACAATTGAATGGATGGGAATCCGACAACAAACAGCGAGACTCAGGCGAAAAAATGCAAATGTCGATATTTCCCCTGGTTTTTTTAAAGGCGGTTAAAAATCCCTGTTGTATAGACTCTGCTGGGTTTTCATTGCGTCTGTGAGCCAGTGTCCGTCGGTTCTCGTTGGTTTCGTATTTTGAAACCCGGAAAACGCAGCTTTTCCCGGCTGTGTAGACACCGCCTAAAATTTAATCCCCGCCTAGAAAATGATCTTTTTGGGGAACCCCGTTCCATTAAATTTGGATTGTTCGGAGCCTTCATCGCAGATTCCGTCACAAATTACAGAAAAGCTATTTTTTTCATTAAATGAGGGCAAAAATGACTCAAAACCCAAGGATCCATTGAGCACTGTTAGTTCGGGGCCTTGAGTCCTCATGTACCCTATTTGGCGAACCCCTTAAGAAGGTCCAAAAAAACCTCTAATGCAATTGAAGCTAGCCTTTTAAAACCCTTCCCCCTAAATATTTAAATTCCCCAATAGGGTACATCTATTTTCCAACATGGCAGTAAGAAGGAACAGAGTACACCTAAATGGAAAGAAGATTTGCCATGAGAAGGAGAGGATTGAATATGGCATTAAATAACCCCAAATAATATTAACAACTTTAGAGTGTTAATTGCACACATACATTTTGGATGGAAATATCCTTTCAATGAGTTTTCCAGGTTGGATTTTCTAATTTTGGGCTACTATTGCCCTAATAAAATAAAAAAATAAAAACATTCTCACCTTTCTGCCGCTACAGCACTGTCCCTTGGTCTTCTTTTTACATCTAGCTCTACTGTCAACTCGTTAACACCAGTCACTGGCTGCAATGGTCATAGGCTATGGGCTTGACATCACCACTCATGAGCTGATTACTGATTGACTTCAGCAGTCCTGAGCTGGCCACAGAAAGAGAGTTGTAAACAAGAGACATCACCGGCAGCTACATAGCTGAAATGGTGGTGAGGGGAAAGGTATGTATTTTTAAAAAAAATTTTTTAGGGAAACTGTAGCTTAAAATTATTAAAAAAAAAGACCCAGGCAACCCCTTTAATTAAGTCAGGCATGCATATATGGAATATACTGACATATGGAAGTCTTGGTAATAGCTGTCAGCCAACAACTGTATTATTTTTATGGCCAGTCTAAGCATTTACTTAAAGGGTTTTTCCCCTTATGCATTTGAAAGGCCCGTTTTAGAACACACAGCTTTAAGCTGGGGGTGGGTTTTATGCAATGATTGACACATCAGTTCTGCTTTTGATAGCTATTCAGGTTACACTGACATGAGCGCAAGAGAGTTATAAAGTGTAGTACCTCTTTATCTCCTGAACAAAGAAATTCAGAAAAGCATTTATTTAGAAAAATTCTTCAATTACCTGTCCCTACATATTAAAAGCCAATCATTATAGTGAGGAAAGCCCCATAGAGGGGTTTTCTCACTACAGTGATTAGCATTTAATGTGTAGGGAATGGTAAATGAATATTATTACTAAATACATTGTTGTTGTTTTGGTCAGGAGATAAAGAAGGTTTTACAGTATCTCCTCTTACAGCACATGTGTTTTTCTGGTTACAACTAGGGATGAGCGATACTATCGACAAAAGTTTAAATGGCCGTTTTTAGTTTATCGGGATTTCCCGATGATGCGTGTTTCCCTTAAAATCTTAAAGATAAACTTATCATGTTTAAATTGCCCTTTTTCAAACGCTTCTGTAATTTTTGGCGCCCACCAACAGAAAGAGCAAAAGCGGTGAGCTGGGGGGTATGAGTCATGTTTTTTGGCGGTGTATGGATCTTAATTTCGCAAAATCACTGACCTGTTTTTTGTATGTAACTGCATTTTTTTTCAGGTAATTTTTCACTGATCTGACTATAGAGCAAACTCGACTGCGTCCCTTTCTGTTGTAAAAAGCTCGGGAGGGGATCTTCTTTTATAAAGAAAAAAATCCATTAGATTGAAAACTTAGGATTAGTTAGATTTGAGAATTTTTAAATTTCTGATTTAGTTAAGATAGTCTTTTAAAGAAATCTAGTGTGTGTACAGGCGAGGGGGGCTGCGGGGAAAGGAGGGGGTATATTTTGGCGCCCGTCTCTCCGTCCTGAAATGACATGGAAATAGCATTTTTTTAAAACTTTGTGGGGAGCCGACCTCCCACCTGAGGTGAAATTGTCCCTTTTGTTTTTGCATTTCTATTGGTGTCTGTGCGTCCCAGTTTTATGCCAATAGCCCCCTTGTACGCAAATTGTTTTACAGATATTTCATAGTAACTGCCGCCTGTTGTCAGTGGTAGGAAAACCGCCATATGTAATCCATATACAGTAACTGTTCAATACTTCTTCTTAACTCAGTGCGTTTCAGTTTGGCGCTAATCTTGCACTTGTCCAGGACAGGGATAGTCGATGTCCAGTTCAACTAAAATGGTGGTTCAAAGACTCCTTTTTCCGGCACTTTTTAATCTGTGGGTCATTCAGGTTTAAGGGTCATGCTGCGGTCCAGGACAGGGATAGTCAATGTCCAGTTCAATTAAAATGGTAGTTCAAAGACTAATTTCTTCCGACACTTTTTAATCTGTGGATCATGCAGGTTTGAGGGTCATGCTGCGGTACAGGACATGGATAGTCAATGTCCACTTCACTAAAATACTGATTCAAATAATACTTTTTATTCTGAGGGTCCATCAAGGACATCTTTGCTGGTTTTGGGGTCATGCCTTTGTAAAAGAAACCAATAGTAAAGGTCTTAATGAAAAAAAGTGTATTTGCCATGCTTCAAGGTCATCAAAATGAACAGCGGTTACTGGGTGTCCACCCTTTTTGATCCATGTTCCAAATCAAAAATGAGCAATTTCGTTTCACCCAGACAAATTGACAGTAGAATGCAGGAATTTGAGATAGGGCTCGTTGACCAACTGGACCCCTTAGGGCCCTGCCAGCTGAACCTCCGCATTCCCGTTTGGGACGTTCTTGCTGCCACCACATATGTGACTAGATTTTGGTCCCTGCTGCAAAAAGTGATAGGGGTCTCCTGCCAGTTGCCATGTGCCATTTCCAATACCGGTGTCTTGTTTTGTGTCAAAGGGGCCCCTTTGCAGCTGCTACTGCTGTACCTGCTGTGGCTACGCCGCCCACATGTTTTCGGTTAGCCATTGAACATAATGAATTATTTTAGCCTATGAAATTTTTTCTGTGACTTTTATAACCTAATTGTCTTGCCTAAGATAGATGTAGCACGTATCCAGTTTACTGTTGTGGATGTTAATTCCAGCTTCTCCTCACCTGTTCGGGTGTAGGAATGAAGCTGTTGTTCCTCTCCCATCGACTTTAATGGTCATCGGCGATAATCTGTTATCGACTATCGACATGATAATTGCCAATATCGACTATTGACTCGATAAAGATTGTTGACACAATCGCTCATCCCTAGTTACAGCCATCTCTCCCTGCTCTCTCTAATCTCTCATTGCTCCAAGCTGCTGTAAGTCAGTCAGTTTGACCATGGTGAGTCACACCCTGCAGAGTCTTATCTCTAGCAACGGAGTTTGTTTAGTTAGCTAAATGAAAAGTATTCGCCCTTTAGAGTAAGTTCACATGGCAGATTTGGGCGCTGATTCGGGGTACAGATTCAGCGCTAATTTTGCATAAGAATTAGCATCCAATTAGATGGTAAACCAATATAGGTTACATTATACCCAATATAAAATCAGCATCGTCGTTCGAAAGATGCTGATTTTACTTTAGTATTTTTGGCAAGTATTGTAAGCAGCAACAAAGAATTGACATGTAAATTCTTTGCAGCATTTTATGCACTGACAATATAAAGTATAATAGTAAAAAAAATCTGCATTGAACATTCAGCCGACGTTTCCTCGTCAGAATTCCATGCTTACAAGTGAGGAAATTCTGACAAGTAAACTATGCAGTTTAAGCGCTGACAGTATTAACACCAAAAATATGCTGTGTGAACATACCATAAGAGCTCTACAGCCTTGTCTACTAAACTTTATAAATTTCCTGCAGTCAGTCAATGTAACATAAATAGCTAGAAACAGCAGAGCTGATATGTCAATCAGTGCTATAGACCCACCCACAGTCTAATCAGGAAGTGTGAGTCTAAAGCTGGCTGGGGCTTTGTGAAACAGTATGGTGAGAAAAACCCTTTAAAGGAGATGGACCGCTGTCCTTAAAGGGGATTTTCCAGGATGCAAGTTACTTACCTCCTTATCAGCACAGGGAGAGTGTCAACAAATCTCGCTGTGTCATGAAAGCTGCAGGGCTGGGAGGGAGGGGGTGAGCAAGGAGTGAGGAAATAGGGAGCGTCTCAAAACCGAAAACTATATTAATGACATTGCAACAGTGCAGACCAAACGCCCACAGACACAGCCTGATAGACTGCATTTTCTAACCAGCCCCTTGAAGCTCATTCATTTTCCCTGTCATCAGATAAAAAGTGTTTTACGTAAGCGTGGCCTGTCACCTCCTAGGTCGTGTCTAGTGGAAGCTTTCAGGTAACTAAGAGGGATTGAGAAATGCTGTAGTTCTCACAGGCTTCACTTTTTGTATCACATAATTTTGAAAAGTGATTAAATACCCATTTTGGAGGATCCCACGTCAACATTACATCGTGGCAAAACCCCTTTAAGCATTTTTAAGGCATATGGATATCATGAAGTGGGTCCCCTGCTTGGGATCCCCATCTATGAGCTAGAACAGAGAGGCGCTCTCCACATTTTGGCAGACCTGTTGCTTGCAGGTAACCTGCTTTACTCCTTCTAGTAGCAGAAACATGTGACCACCTGAGGCCGCTCTGCCACAATATGATATGCTATGCAAGGCATACCACACTCCAGGTTTATAAATCCACATATGACAGGTTCACACGGCTTATTTTGGGACTGATTTCAGCCGTATTGAGCGCCATATTTGTTCTCCAATATGGCTGGAATATGTCCCAGGCATTACGGTAATCCACAGTTCTCATAGAGAACTATGGATTACGTCTCCTCTCCCCGCTCGGCGAATACGCCGGGCAGGGAGAAAGTGACATGCACATTATTTACGGCGTGTACGCGCCGTGAATAATACATGTCTATGGGGCCGGCCAGCTTCAGCCCCCGCTGCATGGCAGCCGGCGTAATTGCGGGGCGAAATCCATCCCCGAAATCACATCGGCAATAAGTCGTGTGAACATTGCCTTACCGTCACATTCTATACTCCTCTATATCGATTTAGAACAAGCGTGTTGGTGCCAAGTTTTAAACATGAAAAAACTTTGAGACTCTCGGTTCACATATCATGATCAGAACATGTTTAATCCCCACGACTTAAGGGGTTAAAAATCGGGAGTTACCCTATTTTTACCTCTCAATGGGCCCAACGGCCCTCTCACGGGGTCACCGCCCTCCTTTTTCGAAGAAAAATAAAAAACACCCAACCTGCAAAGCTGCCTTTTATGACAGCCGTAGAGTGGGCCGGGGGGGAAAACCCAAAAATGGAAGCCCCCCTTCCTTTCCATATGGGTTAAAATAAATGTAACCAATATAACTATTTTTTCTGCCACAAAACTTTTCTGAAAAACGTAGAAAACCCTGGGTGCCATGGCAGGGCTGCGGCCCAGTAATTATAATGTACACCAAAAGACCCCCGACGGCCTTTCGCAAAAAGGGCAAAAATTACGTCGAAATCCCAAAGAAGCATTTATGCTATCTATCATACATAAAAACTTTGAGACTCTGGGTTAATATCATGATCAAACATTTTTAAAACTGCCCACATTAAAGTGGTCTCAAATGGGCAGTCCTATCCTATCTTTACCTCTAAATCGACCAAATCAGGCTTCATGGTCCCGACCCCATTATTCAGAGAGAAAAAATAAAAAACACCCAACCTAAAAAAGCTCCTTCTTTTGACAGCCTGTGAGAGGGGGGGGACAGAAAACCAAAAGGGGAAGCACCCTTCCTTTCCTTAAAATTTAAATAAATGTCACAAGTATAACGTATGTTTCTGCCCACAAAAAAAATTTCTAAAAAAACGTAGAAACCCCGGGGTCCCACTGGCGGGTGCGGCACACATGTTTTTATACTGAACAAAAACCGCGCAGCGGCAATTTCTGCAAAAAAAAAAAAAAAAAAAAACCCAAAAAAAAAAAAAAAAAAAAAATCCCCAAATTAAAAAAAAAAAACAAAAAAAAAAAAAAAAATCCCCAAAAAAAAAAAAAACCCAAAAAAACCAAAAAAAAAAAAAAAAATAAAAAAAAAAAAAAAAAAAAAAAAAAGAAAAAAAAAAAAAACCAAAAAAAAAAAAAAACCCCCCAAAAAAAAAACAAACAACCAAAAAAAAAAAAAAAACAACAAAAAAAAAAAACAAAAAAAAAAAAAAAAAAAAAAAAAAATTAAAAAAAAAAAAAAAAAAAATTTAAAAACAAAGGGCAATACATACGTCGAAATCCTAAAAAGCTTTTAGCTATCTATCATCATGAAAAATTTTGAGACTCCGGTTCACAAATAGATCAGAACATGTTTAAGCTGCCCCGACTTAAACGTGGTCCAAATCGGGCAGTCCTACCCTATTTTACCTTCATCGAGCAATCAGGCCTCTCACTGGGTCACCGACCCCCAATATTCAGGAGAAAAAAAAAAAAACCCACTCAAAGCCCCCTTTCTTATGACAGCCTGTGAGAGTGGGGGGGGGACAAAAAACCCAAAATGGAAGACCCCTTTTTCCATTAGGTTAAAATCAATTACACCAAGTATAACTATGTTTTGCCCACAAAAACTTTCAAAAAAAACTATGCAAACCGGGTGCCGGGCGGGCGCGGCACAATGTAATTATACATGTAAAAAACACAGACCGCCGCCAGCGGCACATTTTTTTGAAAAAAGGGCAAAACTTTACGTCAAATCCCCTTTTTGCAAAATGTCCGTGGGGGCGGTTGTTTTTGTACAGTATAATTACATGGCCGCAGCCCGCCAGTCCCCCCCAGGTTTGCATACTTTTTTTCGAGATGTTTTTGGTGCAAAACATCGTTAACTTGGTGTACATTGATTTTAACCTATAGGGAAAAGGAAGGGGTGCTTCCTTTTTGGTTTTCTGCCCCCCCCACTCTCAAGGCTGTCATAAGAAGGGAGTTTGCAGGTTGGGGTTTTTTATTTTTTTCTCTGAATAATGGGGGTGGGTGCCCCCAGTGGGGGGCCCTGTTGGCTCGATTGAGGGGAAAAGAAGGAGGGGACTCCCCGATTTGAGACCACTTTGAAGTCGTGGGACTTAAAATGTTCTGATATGAATGTGAACGAGAGTCTCAAAGTTTTTTCTGTTTGTAATAGCATAAATGCTTTTTTAGGGATTCGACGTAATGTATTCCCCCTTTGCAAAAAATTCCCCTGGCGGCGGTCTGGGTGTACATGTAAAAATTACATGTTGCCGCAGCCCTGCCATGGCACCCGGGGTTTGAAATATTTTTTTCAGAAATGTTTTTGTGGGCAGAAACAAACGTTTACTTGGGGACATTGATTTTAACCTATATGGAAAGGAAGGGTGCTTCCTTTTTGGGTTTTCTGCCCCCGCCCCCCCAGGCTGTCTTAAAAGGGGGCCCTTTGCGGGTTTGGGTGTTTTTTATTTTTTCTCTCTGAAAAGGGAGGTCGGTGACCCATGAGAGGGGTTTGGGCTCGATTGAGGGGTAAAGATAGGATGGACTGCCCGTTTTGAGACCACGTTGAATCGTGGGCACTTAAACATGTTCTGACTGATAGTGAACCGAGAGTCTCAAATTTTTTTTCATGTTTTGATAGATAGCATAAATTTCTTTAGGGATTTCGGTAATTTTATTGGCCCTTTTGAAAAGGGAAATGTGCCGTGGCGGCGGTTGTGTGTGTACATTATAATTTAATGGGGCCCGCCCCTCCGGGCACCCGGTTTTGCATACTTTTTTTCAAAAAAGTTTTTGGGGGGCAAAAACATGTTATTTTGGTGTACTTTGTTTTTAAACCTTATAAAAGGGAAGGGGTGCTTCCTTTTTGGTTTTCTGTCCCCGCCCACTCTCACGGGCTGTCTAAAAAGGGCAGCTTTGCGGTTGGGTGTTTTTTATTTTTTTCTCTTGAATAATGGAGGTCGGTGACCCAGGAGAGCCTGATTGGCTCGTTTGAGAGGTAAAGATAGGATAGGACTCCCCGATTTGGACCACGTGAAGTCGGGGGCAGCTTAAACATGTTCTGATCATGATATGTAAACCCGAGATTCAAAGTTTTTTCATGTTGTAGTTGCAAAAAATTTTTTTTGGGATTTCGACGTAATGTATTCCCCCTTTTCAGAAATGTGCCGTGGCGGCGGCCCTTGTGTGTAAAAGATTTAAATTAATGTGTGCCGGCCCTGCCGTGGCACCCGGTTTGCATAGTTTTTCAAAAAATGTTTTTGGGGCAGAAAAACATACGTTAATTTGGGGTGTACATTGTTTTTAACCTTTTGGGAAAGGAAGGGGTGTTCCTTTTTTGGTTTTCTGTCCCGCCCACTCTCACAGGTTCTAAGAAGGGCAGTTTGCAGGTTGGGTGTTTTTTATTTTTTCTCTCTGAATAATGGGGGTCGGTGACCCGTGAGGGGCCCTGATTGGCTCGATTGGGGGTAAAATAGGATGGACTGCCCGATTTGAAAACCCGTTAAGTCGTGGGCAGCTTAAACATTTCTGAATATAGGAACAGAGTCTCAAATTTTTTTTCATGTATGATAGATCTAAATGCTTCTTTAGGATTTGACGAAAATTTTAAACTATCATCTTTATTTTTAACCCTATTGGTGTATTAGGGGGTTTGCAGTGATCAGGGTCTAGCAAACCCTCTTACTACAGTGGGGGTACAATGCCCTGTACGCTTTTACGGTGCCAGGTGGGACCCCTTTTGGGCCCCGGTGAACCCCCCATTTTCTTTTTTTTTTGTACTTGTATTAAATCACGACCCAAAGAAATTCTGTCCCCAAATAGAAAGAGATTTTCGTTCCGCACTCTCTTGTTTTTTAGGTAAGGATGTGCTTTATCTGGATTAGTATCTGCTTCATTTTCTTTCATCTTCAATTGACATTATGCTGGGGATATTTTGGGGCTTTGGAACCAATTAACAGTTTTCCATAGAGTTCTGGTTTCAGCATAAAATTGTCGTCCCGGAACCAAATAATATTTTTTTGTTTTAGGGGGGCCACTGTTTCTTAAAACCATTGATGCGTGAAGCCTGCTCTAATGCCCAATCCGTAATAATCTGCATTTATGAGTTCACAGAGAAATAGATGCCCCTAAACAGCTAATGGAGACGTTCTGTACTTTTCTGACTTGTGTGACAATTGTCCTTCTCATTCTTTCGTCTTCGTTAAAATCACATGTTCTCACTGCAGTTCAGCAATATCATCATGCATCAAGTTTACAAGTAATGTCCTTACTACAATTACCAGGCGCACACTAGTAATAATTTAGTAGAAACGACTCCTGGGTGCACAGTATTTTTCCTAATCGCCTCTCACACTTTGCTTCTCATTAACATATATCTCACCATAGTTTCTCTCAAATGTGTGTTTTTTCTCACACTTCAATGTCACTTATCAAAAGCTGTTACGTTCCCACGTGTTTTTAAAATCGTATTTTTCATTATTGCTCAAGGAAAGGCAGTCAAGCTTTTCGGAGATTTTCTCCGCCTGTCCTGGGAGAAGTATGGTAAAATAATTGAAAAAACCCGTGAGAAGAAAATGTTGATGGTTATTAACATTTTTGGCCCGGTTACATTAGGGTGTCTTTCCCCTTGTTGTTTGTTTGGTGGGTTCACACGCTTATTTGCGGGAAATAAACGCCCGCAATTACACCGTGTGGATGGGGGGGGGGCGGGGAGCGGGGGCCGGGGACCCTTTCCCGGCCCTAGAATTTTATTACCAGCGGGCGTATACGCTCTAGTAAATTCACATGTCATTATTCCCCCCGCAGCGGTTTGGAGCAGGGGGAGGAGTCGTAACCCTAGTTTTCTATGAGAAAAATGTGGATTTTCCGAAGAGGACGTATTTCAGCCCGTAAATTGCCATACGGCGCGTAATTAAGAACTGAAATACGTCCCCTTTTTAGCCGGTGGAAATGGGTTAGAGGAAAACAAAAAAAACAAACAAAAAGAATGGATGCCCAATCGTCTCCATAGAGTTTTTAAAGGGATTTTCTCTCAAGCAGCTTTTCAAGGCCTTGACAAGTAGTCTTAGGATGCGACATGGGCATTGCACGGGATTTTGTCCCCCTCAAAAACTGGATTTTTATTCAAATTAAAACACAAAGGGGAGGGCAAAAACCATAATTGATTTCTGTAAAAGGGTTTGTTCACACAGCATTTTGGGATATGTTTTTGATCCAAAAAAATGCATCAAAAAGTGCTGTGTAAAACGCATCCAACACGCATATAAGATTTATATATGTTACATGTCAGGGTCTGGCTAAAAGTTTAGGTCTGATCTGTCTGCTTTTTTTTTTTCTTAATGTTTTAACTAGGGCTGATTTTTATCTCCAGTTATAGGGGAGATCTAGCCCCAGCAGCTCCTGCAGTCACTTGGCCCTGGGGACTAGGTGACTGCCTGGGATAGGAAGCAGGAAGCCTGTCTGCCTTCTCTCTGGCTCTCCAGTCCTGCAGCTGCTGAATCTGTAAGAAAGTTTAGGAATGTCCTTGCTGAGTCACCCGAGGATCGCCCAGGCCTTTAGGCCTTGTCTCCACTGCACTGTTTTTCAGCCGGTTCTCAGTTTTGTAAACCGGCTGAAAAACTTTTACACGGACCTTAATGGAAAATCCGTGCAGCTGTCCCCACTGCATGGATTTTCAGACCACCGGTGGTCTGAAAAGCATAGAACATGTTAATTCTTCCGTCCGGTTTTCGGACGGAATATGAACATGTCTATGTGAAGGGGAGGGCTTTTCTCCGCAAACCGTGGAGAAAAGCCATCCCCTGGCGGCCATGTGCATGGCACAAAAACAGAGAAAATACCGGTCGGATAAACCTACCGGTATTTGTCCTGGGCCATGTAAATGGCCCCTTATACTAAGTTGGTGATGCCAAGTGGCTAAGTTTTCTGGTAACATAATTTTTTGACGGTTCTCAAATGGAGGCATACACTTTAAATACAGGTGCGGTAGGTATTAGTTTGCGATAGGCCTTAAGCTATCTTAGTCATTCCTGACAAATAGGGATGAGCGATTATAATCGACAAAGTTGAAATCGGCACGATTTTTAGGCTGATCAGAAATATCCGATCACGCGATATTTTACGTTTACAATCTGCAGATAATCTATACTACCGCGCCATTTTCGGCACTTCCTGTCATTTTGGCGGCCAGCAATCAGCTTAGAGCATAGAGCAAAGGGGGAGCTGGGTGTGCGAGTCATGAGTGATGTTTGGTTGTCATTGGCTGGAAAAATCACATGACTCGTTTTGCTTAGAACAGCGTTTTCCCGTTCAGTATCAGTTTTCTATCACTAGAGCAAGACTGTGCTATGTGTCTCTCAATTTCAGTCAGCTCAGAGACACAGTTTTCTTTTTTCACAATAGTTTTTACATTAGTTGTGATAGGAACTTTTTAAAAAAAGACAAGCGCCCTCTAGGTTCGCCCCTGTTGGTGGTGTTGAAGAGGGAGGGGGAAAACCCCCAAAGGGGTAAAGGGGGAAAAATTGTCCCCATTTTAATGAAAAATTCCTTTTTAACCCCAACTTGGGATAGGAAAATTTTCCTTTGGGTTTGGCCCCTCCTGAAAACCTTGTACTATATTGGTTAAAAAATTTTAACGTGGAAATGCAAAAACCCTTTTTATCTTAACTTAATTTTGAATTCACCTTTTTGGACCCCCGTCCCCTCTTTTTGGAAAAGAAATTTTTATAAGTTTTCTTGCTTCTTAAAAAAACCCTTTCTCATGTTTTATTGAAACTTTCGTCTAAACTAAGGGAATGCCCTTGTTGATAAGTGTTGATAAATAAATCTTGGGAGGAATCCTATAAAGACCCTTTGATTTTTTTTATTTTAAACATATTTATTTTTCGGGAAAATTCTTTTCTCTCTTTAAATTAAATTTAAAAACTAATTTGCCGTCTTTCATGTACTGTATAAACCCCATCCTTTTATAATTTTTTTTCCCGGGAATTTGGGACCGGGGGGGGCAAGGTATACAAATGTCCTTTCCGTGCCCGGGCCCCAAAAAGTAACCCAGCGGATCATCGGTTGCAGGACAGTCAGGCCTGTCATCACTGGGTCGGTGAACTGTGAATCTCAGTAATGAACAGCGTCGCCAATCTGTTCTTCAGTGGTTAATGCAACCTGCATGCTGCGGTCCAGGACAGGGAAGTCAATGTCCAGTTCAACTAAAATGGTGGTTCAAAGACTCCTTTTTCCAGCACTTTTTAATCTGTGGGTCAAGCGGGTTTGAGGGGCATGCTGCGGTCCAGGACAGGCATAGTCAATTTCCAGTTCAACTAAAATGGGGGTTCAAAGACACTTTTTTCCGTCACTTTTTAATCTGTTGGTCAGACAGTTTTAAGGGTCATGCTGCGGTCCAGGACAGGGATGGTCAATGTCCAGTTCAACTAAAATGGTGGTCCAAAGACTCCTTTTTCCGTCACATTTTAAGCTGTGGGTCAGACAGTTTTTATGTTAATGCTGCTTTCATTACAGGGTTAGTCAATGTCCAGTTCAAGTAAAATGATGGCTCAAATAATACTGCCTTCTGGCACTTTTTAATTTGTGGGTGATGCAGGTTTAAGGGTCATGCTGTGGTACAAGACAGGGATAGTAAATGGTCTGTGACTTTTTTTCTGTGACTTTTATAACCTAATTGTCTTGCCTAAGATGTAGCACGTATCCAGTTTACCGTTGTGGATGTTAATTCCAGCTTCTCCAGCCCTGTTTGGGTGTAAGAATGAAGCTGTTGTTCCTCTCCCATAGACTTTAATGGTCATCGGCGATTATCTGTTATCGACTATCGGATATCGGCATGATAATTGACGATATCGACTATCGAATCGATAACGATAGTTGACACAATTGTTCATCACTACTGACAAACTACGGGCAACATGTATGTATTTTGACGCCCAGGCAACAATTATTTTGCATGCATTAGTAACGTAGAATGGGCATGAATTTATGAACCTGTTCTACTGAGGGTCATAGATTAGGCGCATTCTAGCTCCAAAACGACAAATCAGGCTCGGTTAAACCACTTTTAAATTGGTCTGCCTGTTCCAGCAGTAATGCGCCCAGTTTTGCCATCCTCCCATCATAAATGTGTAGAATCATAGGGTGGGAGGGCGACACGCCTCCAGAGCACGGCCCGAGCTCTGGTGCAGTACAAAGTGCCGCGGGTGCCTGATAATGCGCCTAATTTTGGAGTGTGTCTGATTACAGAGAACAGGGCTGTGCCAGTTTTTGGCCTGAAGGGATGCCAGACTACTGGCGCAGCCCATACATACATCTTGCCCTAAGTCTTGGTGTTAGGTTAACTAATGTAGCTCTATACTCCTCTATCATATAACCCTATATATCACAGAGCTCAGCTCCTCTCCTCTATCATATAACCCTATATATCAAACAGCTGAACTCCTCTCCTCTATCATATAACCCTATATATCACAGAGCTCAGCTTCTCTCCCTCTATCATATAACCCTATATATCACAGAGCTCAGCTCCTCTA
Organism: Phyllomedusa bahiana; assembly: GCA_025379985.1. Taxonomy (NCBI): domain Eukaryota; kingdom Metazoa; phylum Chordata; class Amphibia; order Anura; family Hylidae; genus Phyllomedusa; species Phyllomedusa bahiana. The sequence goes on from JAODAL010012702.1 coordinate 84,180, forward strand.
TTTTATCATATAACCCTATATATCACAGAGCTCAGCTTCTCTCCTCTATCATATAACCCTATATATCAGAGTTCAGCTCCTCTCCTCTATCATATAACCCTATATATCACAGAGTTCAGCTTCTCTCCTCTATCATATAACCCTATATATCACAGAGCTCAGCTTCTCTCCTCTATCATATAACCCTATATATTATAGAGCTCAGCTGCTCTCCTCTATCATATAATTCTATATATCAAAGAGCTCAGTTTCTCTCCTCTATCATACAACCCTATATAGCACAGAGTCCAGCTCCTCTATCATATAACCCTATATATCACAGAGCTCAGCTCCACTACTCTATCATATAACCCTATATATCACAGAGCTCAGCTTCACTCCTCTATCATATAACCTTATATATCACAGAGCTCAGCTTCTTCTCTCCTTCTATCAAAGCTTACTCTCAGGTAGGGCAGCTTAAACCACCTAACAGGTTCCCTTTAAGCACTGGGTTTGGCTTGCTTTCCTGCACAGAACAATGTTGTTTCGCAGTGTATGACATGGTCGCATGGTTTATGATCTTTTGGTCATTGTTATTGTTCACAATCACTTTTGCAGCTAAGAACTAACACACTGACAGGTTCTACAACAACATGAATTGGTTTAAAATGTCTGTAGTATTGTACATTTATCGGCATGTGTAAGGCGGTTAAAAAAGGTAAAAACTAAACTGTGCTAGAACCTCACTGTGACTGTTATATCATTTTTATATTTTAATGGCTCCATTTTGTATTAAATAATGTTTATTCATTTTTAATATGGAAGGTTAGAAAAACAGCAATAATGCCATTGTTTTCTGGGATTGTGTTTTATTTTGTTTACTGTGCAGTCCAAATAATATGTTAACTGAATTTTACTGGTTGGCTATATAGTTATACCAAATACATAGTTTTGGAGAGGTCTGGATGAGTACAACCCTAAGAACACCATCCCAACTGTTAAGCATGATGGTGGAAACATCATAATTTGGGGGTGTTTTTCTGCAAAGGGGTCAGGACGACTGCACCGGTTTGAAGGGAGGATAAATAGGGCCGTGAATCATGAGATTTTGGCCAACAAACTCCTTCCCTTAGTAAGAGCATTGAAAATGGGCCATGGCTGGGTCTTCCAGCAGGACAATGACCCGTAACATACAGACAGGGCACCTAAAGAGCGGCTTCGTAAGAAGCATTTCAGGGTCCTGGAGTGGCCTCGCTACTCTGTAGACCTTAACCCAATGGAAAGTCTTTGGAGGGAGCTGAAACCCAATGTAGCCCAGCCCCGATACCTGAAAAATCTGGAGAAGATCTGTATGGAGGAATGGGCTTAAATCCCTGCTGCAGTGTGTGCAAATGTGGTCAAGAACTACGGGAAACATCTTACCTCTGCAATTGCAAACAAAGATTTCTGTACCAAATATTAAGTTCTGTTTGTCTATTGTATTAAATACTTATTTCATGCAATAAAATGCATTTAATTATTTAAAAATCATACAATGTGATCTTCGGGATTTTTTATAGATTCTGGCACCCTCCAACTCCAAGCTCCTCACTCCCACCTTCCAGGTCCCTGATGAAGGCCTACCAGGCCGAAACGATGGACTGTGGGATTTTCTTCTTTTCTGCTGCACAACTTGTATAAAAGGAGTGCTGACAACTATTTGTTCTATATACCTATGATTTAATAAAATCTCTTTCTGCTACAATATCCAAAGGAGTGCCGTGGATTATCTATACTTTTGGCCTTTCCACTGAGCACCCAATTTTTAAGGTTTGCGGCACCATTTTCTCTACACAGTTGAAGTGTACCTACGATAAAAATTACAGACCTCTCCATTCTTTGTAGGTTGGAAAATTTCACCAATGTACTAAATATTTTTTTTCCCACTGTATATATACATATGGTCTATTTTGTATTGAGTTCTATGAGGATGGTTTACAGTCGGTTTTCAGACCATTTAAAAATCTGAAATCAGACTGAAAATCTGATTAAAAAAAACCTTGCCGTGTGGACATATGTTTAGGCAGCTGTAGATGTATATTAGCAGCCATTAGAAATACCTGGGCTACAAATGGTCAAATGGTCTAAGCTCCTGGGTTTCTTGTTACGTCCATGTGTGATGGGCTGCTTGGAAAGACAGTGACAACTGATTTTGAATTAAAGGGAGCACTACAATACCTATACTATCTCTCAGGCCCATACCATATGTTTAACAAGTAGGGGAATAGAGTAATCATTGGGGCCTATGCATTTATATGTGTGTGAAATAATAAACACATGGGGCCTTATGTATGCAATTACGGTAACTCATAGCTCTCATAGAGAACTATGGTTTACGCCTCATCCCCCTGCGCGTACAATACGATCGTACTATACGCATGGGTAGATAAGTGACATGTCAATTACTCGCGGTGATTATGTGCTGCAAGTAATGTATGTCAATGGGGCGGGCGGGCTGCCCCCCCCCCCCCCCCCCCCCCGCGCCGGGAGTATGCGCTGATCAGCACGACTCCCAAAGCACCCGGCATAATTGTGGCTGTACTGTATGAGCTGCAATTACGCCATGTGAACATAGCCTAAATGGTTTCTGAAGTTTTTCAGAGAACCTTACAGCAGGAAGCTGGGTATAGCAGGCTGCTAGAATGTAAAGGAGATGCCACTGACCATAAGAATATATATTAGGTTTTTTGGTTTTTTCATTTTACTGTATTCACCGGGAAAGCTTTGAGAGTATATAGGAACATAGCCACAGACTCACATTATCTGACAGAGGCAAAAAAAGAGTATCATTTGGCTCTACATTTCGTGGTATACATTAAGATTTGCTATATGGAATAGCGCAGAGAGCTGCATTCTTCTATAAAATGTAGACCACATGGTATATGTATGCACATATATGAAGACTGATGCCACTGGGTGGAATCCATCATAGGTATACATTGGAGACACGTCAGCGAAACCTACAACATATAGCTCAGATCGACAAGAAGCAATGTAAAAATAGTTTTACAAAGTCTCATGTATTCACACATATACTAGCAATTTCTTCAAATAAAGTTATAATGCTTTATACCTTGAAAGATGTGAGATATCCCAAACAGTAATTCAAAGGTAAAGTTTTCGTTTCAAGGGAATGTATCATCCAAAATGACTTATTTTTTAACTCACGTTTTTATGTTAAACACATTTTTTAAGAATTTTCCATATCACTTTCAAGATTTTTTAATAATTCTTAAGTCCTGCAGTTTTCACTTTGGCCCCTAAGCCTAATAATAGTCTGACACTTCCTGTTCTGTAGAGAAAGATTTCCAGTTGTCTGCTCATTATCAGCACAAAGAGGAGAAAGGAGAACTGAAAGGAGACACCAGTGTGAATATATAACACAGGATCCACCAGTCACAAGAGGAGATAGTCCCAGTTCAACCTTTCCCCTCCCTGCCCAGTGACTTCTTCCCAGGTCACAGAGCATGACTAGAAAACTCTCCTATAGAAGTCAATGAGACAGAATTAGTCTTAAGTCTCCTATGTGCATGAAGCTACTGTAAAGCATCTCTCTGACTGCTGTTAAAGCAGTGCAAACAAGGCCTAGTGGCCAAAGTGAGAACTGCATGACTTAAAAATTATTAAAAAATGTTGAGTGATATGAAAAATTAAAAAAAAACCGACAAAAAATTCCTACAAAATGTGTTTAACATAAAAACGGGACTTAAACAATGACTCATTTTTTGATGACACCTTCCCTTTAAGTACAGAGCTTATAATACTTAGTCCTAAATCTCCCAGGCTGCGGACTTTGCAAAGTCAAGTAACACACAGCAAAAAACAGGATGCAGTCGGAGATAAAAATCTGGTCACTACAGGGACAATTAAGCTATTCTGCAAAAATTACTTACAGGAAAATTGATTTAGCTGTAAGTAATTTTGTGAATCTAGCTGCTAGTGATTTTCTGCAAAACAAAATAACACTGCTTAAAAGTCATGTTATTTAGAATGCATAATAATGAGGCACAATAGATCTGGACTGGATTAACAAGAAAATGTCACTTCCATAGAAGCGGTATTAGGTTTTTAAAGAGGAAAATACATAAAAAGACCGAATAATTACACGGACGTATAGAGAATAATATAGTGTATAAAGTGTGTAAGGCTGCATATGTGAGGGAAGGGTGTCTATAGAAAAAATACATGTGCTAAAAGGACATGTGACCATGAATAAAGACTTGTTTAGGACAATTTGGACAGTGTTGCTCGTGGGCTCAGTGGTCAGCACCATTTTCTCTCTCATTCCTCAGGTTAATTGGCTTCCTATCAATTTGGCCCTATTGTTTGTGTGTCTCAGGAAAGGGAATGACAATGACATTGTAAGTCCCAGTAGGCGCAGGCACAGATGAGATTGAATAGACTGAGCGTACTGTGCAGCTGCTGCTGCTACAAAAGGTTCAACGCTGAGTAAATTCCAGGCACACGCTGAAAAAACATCCTAATTTTTAAAAGTAAAAATTTATTCGGCCTATTCTTGATTATGTCTGCTTCTGATAAAGCTGTCTGACAACCAATGTGGCCGCCATTATAGCATCTATAGAGTCCTCACAATGCCTTCATGGACAACCAAATGGCAAATCGGCTTAATGTGTGCCTATAAGAGAAAAAGATAAAATGAAAATACAATAAAATTTAAAGAAAAAAATAATTGTAATACTTTATGTCCATGCTGAGATATTATTAATTAAAATGTATGAGGAAGCTACTGAGAAACATCTTAGTAAGCAAAAATATTACTGTACACCTTGCCTATTTATAATGGAGCAACCAAAAAATATATAACAAATGCAGGAATATAGTAAAAAATAAATGTATTTCACATGAATAAAAAACAAATAATTGAACAGAAAACAATGATAAAGCAAAAAAAAATAAAAAATCCAAGCCCAACATGTACACTATACCCAGGAAAACAAAAGAACAAGGGTCACAAAAAATGAAAAGACAAACACTGGAAAAAAGAATGCAAAGAATCTACAAAAAATGGAAAATGCAAAAAATACCATTATATCAAATAATATAAGTAATGCTTAAACAGGATTCATCCAGTGGATAAAGGAAAAGAGGTGACCACTAGACCCCTGTGCGACTCTGATGCATGTTTTGCTGACGTTTCTTCAAGGGGACTCCCCTTGAAGAAGCACTTTTTCTCCCCTTCAAACCATCCTCAACTCTTCTGCCCGCCTTATCCACCTCTATCCTCGCTGCTCCTCTGCCTCTCCTCTCTGCCAGCCTCTACCCTGGATAACCATCTTCCAATTCAAGTTCTTAACCTTGACCTACAAGGCTCTCCATAACCTCACCCCTCCATACATCTCTACCTTAATCTCCAGATATCTCCCATCTGTGCTCCTCACAGGACCTTCTTCTCTGCTCTCCTCTTATCAGCTCCTCACACAATCGTCTTCAAGACTTCTCCTATATTTCCCACATACACTGGAACTCACTGCCCCAACACATCAGACTCTCCTCCACTTTCGGTACCTTGAAAAGCAACCTGAAAACCCATCTCTTCATGATGGCCTATAACCCACAATAACCCTGCTGCCACTTAACCCCAACAAACATGTCTGGCCTCTCTCTCTCTGTACCAGTTGTTAGTCATTTGTCATCACCGTTGTACTTGTTTAGTCTTACGTATGTAAGCCCCCTCGAATCTATAGCGCCCTGGAATCAATGGCGCTCTAAAATAATAATCTAAACTCTCTAAATAATACAGACCCCAGACTAAACTCTATATAATGCAGATCCGAGACTAAACTCTCTATATAACACAGACCCCAGACTAAACTCTATATAATGCAGATCCGAGACTAAACTCTCTACATAAATACAGACTCCAGATTAAACTCTCTAAATAAATACAGACTCCAGAACAGAATCTGCAGGTTCTCACCTTTCCTTGTTCCTGTAGCTTACAGTCCCCATTGACTTTTGGGTCTTACTGTAGACAATGTCCCGATGCTGGCCCCAGACGATTGCAGAAATGAGGCACGATCAGTATTTTGCCAGGACACTTAGGACACTTGCCTGTTCTTTTGGGTGTCAGGGGGATCTCCCATTTTTCCCGTGAACTTCCCAAAAGTCACAACGAATTGGCAAGTGTCAATGTCCAAAGTAGGACGTACATATTAATGTATTGGGTGATTTGAATCCATACAAGCTCTCCGCCACCATATCTGATGTCATCAGAATCTCACTTTAGGCTTTGGGAATGTAAATTCAACTGTTCAGGTCTCTGCATACACTTAAGAGATTAAAAAAGGTTTTTACAATTTGTATGCACTGTGATGGATTTCTTTGCATTTGACTTTCCTAGGTCTTCCTTAAATTGATAAATGAATAGGGATGGATTTACTATTCACACTACAATTTTTTCATTGAACCTTCGTTATGTAACATTGGCGTGCATTGCATAGCATCATGTGGTGAAAGATACCAAATAGGTGTATGCTGTTTGTACAAACTATGTGTTTTTTATGAATCCAAACTGGCGGTTTTCCACCACGGGTAAAAGATTGATTTAGAGAACCTGGAGCCAGAGATAAGGGTTTTGTGCTCTATGTGATTACAATATCCTACATTTCTGCTTGGGAATTAAAGGGGTTGTCTCGCTACAAAGAATAGCTTTCAAATTGTAGGGAACACAAAATAAAGACATTTTCCAAATATATTGCTTTGTTCATCTGTTTTCCTAAGGAGATAAAAGTGAATTTGACCTCTCTGGCTATTTCAGTTCCCTCAGTAACCGACCTGTGTATATCTCTCCCCCCCTGCGGTTTGTTCTATGTGATAGCAGGGGGTTGAGGTATAAACAGGCCCGGCACCCTCGTGTGCGGGCAGTAAAAAGCTTGTTTTTTTAATCTCAAGTAAACGCCTTTAATTAGGGCTTTTGTTTGAGGGTCGGTAAACCCTTTTGTAGTGTTTCAGAACTTCTGACTAACTGTTAATTAGAAACTGAAAAACAGGCTGGATAAAACCTGGGTTTATGCAAATTTCAGTCAGTCTGAACCGGAAGTGCGGTATTTTTTCATGCAGCCTATGAAACTCTGTAGGGAGACAACTCCTTTAAGGTATTAAATATTTTTGTAGCTAATTTCAAGTAAAAGTGACTGTTACACTATGGGCCACATGTATGAAACTGTTTAGGTCTAAAACTTGCTCTTTTGTCCATAATAACCTATGGGCAAAAAAGTGAGTTTTAGACCTAATCGGGTTCATACATGTGGCCCTACATCTTTGTATCTCACATTCGCCTTTCCTCATTTGGGATGTCCCCAAAGGGCCCCCATTACCCTTGTCTGTGAGAGGAAAATTAATTCTGGTAGTCTTGTTTGGGAAAAGGGCCCATGAAAAAAAAAAATAAATGCCCCAAATCTGTTTTTGGTTTTTATCTTATGGTTTTTCCTTGCCAGCAGAGTTTAGTAAAATTATGCATTTGTTTATATGGATTGGGGGCGATTTTGATGATGATATATGGTGGTGTTCATTTTTGCAGTTCTGTGCTGATCCTTGATAGAGATGCAAAATACAGGCAAAACTAAAATGAGAATTTCAAGATGAGTAAAATAAAATGTCTACATTAGTATTAACAGAGCTTTACCTTTCAAGCCAGACAGTTTAAATTCTAATTCAAATTGATCCCCAAAATGTATTGGGTGATTCAGGGATAAAAAATTGTTGGTTTTTTGCCTTTAAAAACTCCTTGTTGAGTCAGAAGTTTTGCATTTTTGAACGTTGGACATGTGCATTCAAAATTAAGCCCCGGGTTCACATGGCTTATTAAAGCGGAATTGCGAGCGGATTGGCTCGCAATTCCGTTTGATAAGGGGGGGGGGCGCGGCCCGCCGGGCCCCCCATAGACTTGCATTATCCCGGCGGTATTGTGCCTGGTAATGTGATTCACTTTTCCCCCCGGCGAATTCGCCGAGGGGTTTAGGGTGACGGAATGCACTGTTCTCTTGAGAACGGGGGGTTACCGTAATTATTTCGACGGTTGGCGCCGTATGCAGCGCAATTCCGGGCGCGTAAGCCCCAAAATCTGTGGGAAATAGCGTGTAAACCCCCCCAAAGAGTGGCTATTTAGTTCTTTAAATTTTTTTTTTCAAGACATGTTATATTCATCCTGATATGTCAACCAAAAGACAAATGCCCTAACTGTTTGTGAGTAGTGTCTATGCAGTAAATATATCTGTTTAAAACAGATATTTAATTAATTAATGAATTATAGATATCGCAGCTTAATATTTCTTACTTCTGGGACAATTTTTTGGTTCCCTGATGAAGCCTAAATAAAAAATAGTGGGAAAAAAACTTGGGATAGGATGGGCGAATTGATTCTAAGAAGTGGAAATTTGTTTTGAATTTCAGGAAAATTCTTTCGGAACGAAATTTAGTTTGGGTACTTCGGGGTGACGAAGTGTGCTTTTTATTTATTTTAAAAAGGCGTTACACTGGCGTTACATGGGGCAAAAACTTGGGGGAAGGAAAAGGTAGCTGCATGAATGTGCGAGATGAAACCAATAGGACCGGGGGATTTTGTGGTCACCCCACTATATAAATCTGGGTGCGCGCTGGGAGCTCCCTAGCTCTCACTGTATGATAGGAAGGGCTGCCCGGTGATTGTTTGAAGAAATGTTTTTTTTACAGCGATTTTTTGTGGGTTTCAGTTGTTCAGAGTGATTTCTTAAGTTCTATTTCTGTTTTTTGGTGTATTGGATCTGAATTTCGTGTGGTCCCTGAGCTGCAATACATTTTTAAACCCATCTGCCACAGCACATTGAATATCCAAGGGGAGCTAACCGTTCCTGTTGTTTTATTTTAAAAAAACGGTTTTTATATACAAATACCACTTCATTTTTCGGCTCAATTCTTTTGCGCAATTTACATAAAGGGTTAAAATTTAAAGGTTTTTTGCTTTGTGGTGATCCAAGAAAAAGTCTTTTTCACCCAAAAATTAAAATTTTTTTCCATATTCAAAAGCGAAAGGTTTAAATTTCAATTTTTTCTTTGTTTTGTGGTAGAAAAAGCAATTGTAACCGTACAAAGCTGTAGCTTGTGGCTGTTATTTTTTGGAATTTTCATCCAGGGGTTTAAATTTTAAACGTTGTTTTTTTGCTGTGGTGACAAAAATAGGGCCGTCTTTTTCACCCCCAAAAAAAAAAAAATTTTTGTACCATAATTTACAAGCAAAGGTTTAAATTTCAATTTTTTTTTTGTTGTGTAGCGTAGAAAAACACGCATTGTAACACGCTACAAAGCTAGAGTTTTGGTTGCTCAATTCTTTTGGCAATTTAAACCAGGGGTAATTAAGCGTTTTTTTGTGTGGGGACAAAAATTGACCGTCTTTTTTCACGGCAAAAAATACAATTTTCCTGTAGTTTTCCAACGAAGGTTAATTACAATTTTTTCTCTTGTTTTGTAGGTAGAAAAATTGTAACACGCTACAAAGCTAGTAGTTTTCCTGCTCAAATTTTTTTGGCCAATTTAATCCCCGGGGTTAATTAAACGTTGTTTGTGTGTTGTGACTCCAAGAAAACCGTCTTTTTCACCGCCAAAAAATCAATTTTCCTGTGCATAATTCCAAGCAAGGTTTAAATTTCAATTTTTTCCTTGTTGTGTGCGTAAAAAACACCAAATTGTAACCGTACAAAGTAGTAGTTTTGGTTGTCAATTTTTGCGCAAATTTAATCCGGGGTTAATTTAAGCATTGTTTTTTCTGTGGTGAAAAAATAAACCGTCTTTTTTACCCAAAAATTTTCAATTTTTTCCCGTACCAAATTCACAAGCAAGGTTATTACAATTTTTTCTCTTGTTGTGTAGCATAGAAAAAAGCAAATTGTAAACCCCTCAAAGCTAGTAGTTTTGGTTGTCAATTCTTTTGTGCAATTTACATCCAGGGGTTAATTAAGCATTGTTTTTTGTATGGTGACAAAAAAAAAACCGTCTTTTCACCGCCAAAAAAACAATTTTCCTGTACCATAATTTACAAACAAAGGTTAATTACAATTTTTTCTTTGTTGTGTAGGGAGGAAAACACGAATTTTAACCGCTACAAAGCTAGTAGTTTCTGGTTGCTCAATTATTTTG
>JAODAL010012703.1:0-94328 GCA_025379985.1 Phyllomedusa bahiana
ATTAAAAATTCAATCAAAGTCACTTTAGAACTGGATGGTCCCTAAAAATATGTTTTTGAAATTTCTTAAAAAATTTTAAAATTACCTACAATTTTTAAAACCCCCCCTAATGTGTAAAAAAAAAAAAAAATTTTAAAAAAAATTATCCAAATACAGCAGACATAGGGTAGATGCTAGTTTTAAAAACTTTTTTGAGTGGAAAAACTTCTGTCTTACATGCAGAAATTTTTGAAGTTTGAAATTGGAAAATTTTTTACATTTTTCACCATAATTTGAAATTTTTTCACAAATAAAAAATCATTTTTTTGGCCCAAAAATTTCTTATATCTTATAGCAAAATGTGTCACGAGAAAACATCTCTGAATCACATGGATGGGTTTAAAAGTGTCAAAAGTTATTCTCACATAAAGTGAACATGAAGTTTAAAAAATAGGGCCGTCAGAGAGGCAAATGGTTCCGGCGGTAAGGGGTTAAGGGGGGTTTATCGCTTCCTTATTTGGCTGATTACACTGCTCTGAGTTTCCCAACTCTGTGAATGCAGGGGGGTTTCTTCTCCTCCCGCTGGTGGCATCACCCCCCCCTTTCACTGCGGGCCTGAGACTCCCCCCTCCCCTCTGAGTCCAATACCTGGTCTCTCCCATCATCTTATTTTATAAGAGCTGTATCATACCACAGGCTGCATTAAAATCAAACTGAGCAGATCTTCACACTGGAGATGTATTAAGTTTCAAGAAGGGCACAAATCTGGTGTTTGCAGGAGAGTTAGGACAGGGTAAAAAATGTCTGTTTTCTCATTGACAATTGCTGCATCTTTTTTCTGCAGGGGGAGACGAAAAAATGCAGGCCCCCTAACTCTGAGTCTTCTGTAAGCCCCGTGAATCGCCCCGGGGGCTGTACAGAAGTAAATGAGCTCTCAGCTAGTAAAATGAAGGAGGAGGATTAGCCCCCACATGGATATCAGTGAAAAAAAAACAAAAGAAAGGGACACTGTGAAAAACAAGGCAGCTTTGCTAATACTAAATTCCCAAAGTTCTGGTTTTCACTGCCCCCTTATTTGAAGCCCTTTTAAATGAAACGAAACACCCCTTTAAAGTAGGTTTAAACATAACAGATTTGAAAATGTTTAAAAATTGTTACCTTTTGTTCTCTGAAAGAAAAAACCCAAATTTATGTTAGTTATGTATGAATCTATGAATTCTAAAGTATTTTTTTTCAAACTTTAACTTATACATAAATATACTTACAGGAGATATGTTTAAAAACCCCAGATAAAATACTAACAATGTACTTTAAGAATCTGCCAAAAAGGTAACAGCTCGACCTAGTTTTCTTATAAATAGTTTTGGCTTTCAAAGTCCAATCAGGTTGATTTGCTCGTTCCAGATGTTTAGAATTATGATTAGACGACTGAGGAAAAAGCATTCAAAGCCATTAGAGTATTGACAGTTTTGCTTTGTAATGTTTATTAAAAGGAAATTTTCCCCAGAAAATCCTTCAGCTTTAATTACCTTTAAAAAGTGTATATTTTCTGCTGCTTTAAGCATTTTTTTGATATGTAGATTCTTTTATTGACTATTAAGTCAAAAATCTAAGATAACAGGGGCCGCATTTTATGAAATAACTTACAGAATTTGCATATATAGCAAAATTATTTAAATAATTTTTTATGGCATCTGCTATGGTAATATTTTATTCGAGATCATATCTGTAAATAATTGATATACAGTAAGATTTTAGCTATCTTTATCTTCATTCATACCTTCATCCCACAAAAACAAAGTCAAATACTGATCTGGGATACATGGTCTACTTTACAGAGAACCTGTGGCCATTTAAGATATGTTTGTTTCAGTAAATACTTGTGTTACTTGTGTGACTCCTTAAAGCGGTTATCTCACTACAAAGATCAGATTTTAACATGAAGGGACAGGTAATTGAAGACTTATTCCAAAGATAGTGCTTAGTTTATTTTGCTTAAGAGAGATTAAGAGAGATTTTATCTGCTGTGAGGTCAGCAACTGAGAGCAGGGACTAACATCACAACAGGTCAGACTGCCAGAAGCTTGAGAACAACTCTCTAACAAACAAAGGAGAGTAATTACTTGTTTATTTTGAGCTCTGAGGCTAGGTTCACACGGCTTAATTGCGGGACGTAATTACGCCCCGCAATTACGCCGTGTGGCCAGGGGCGGGAGAGGGAGCGTGGGGCCGGCACTTCGCCGGCCTATTGACTTGCATTACCAGAGGCGCGTATACGCCGCTGGTAATTCACATGTCAATTATCTCCCCGCCCGGCGGATTCGCCGAGCAGGGAGAGGAGACGTAATTCATAGTTCTCTATGAGAACTGTGGATTACCGTAATGACTGGGCCGTTTTCAGCCTGTAATTTGCGCACTTCGGCACGTAATTACGGACTGAAATACGTCCCATTTTAAGCTGTGTGAACATGGCCTGAGGCCTCGTTCACACGGCTGATTCTGTGATGGATTTCAGCCATATTACGCACCGTATTGCACTCCAATACAGCTGAAATCCGTCCCAGGCATTACGGTAATCCACAGTTCTCATAGAGAACTATGGATTACGTCTCCTCTCCCCGCTCGGCGAATACGCCGACCGGGGAGAAAGTGACATGCACATTATCCTGGTGGGATACACGCCGTGGATAATGCATGTCTATGGGGCCGGCGAGCTGCCAGCTCCCTCGACCCGCCCCTGCTGCACGGCACATGCCGTAATTGCGGGGCGAAATCCGTCCCGCAATTACGGCATGAATAAGTCGTGTGAACTTAGCCTAAAAATTTTGGAGTATAGAAAAGATTTCCTGCTCTCATACCAGAGCAATTAAAAGTGCTGTGAATACTGAGCGGATGTGCTAATCACTTCTATAGAACCACCTGCAGTTTGAACAGGAAAAGACAAGAGCATCAATATAAAACTGTTTGTGACTCTGAAACAGCATGGTGAGACAACCCGTTTAACCCAGAATAAGCAGGGATTAAAATGAATAAAATACAAGTTCTCCTGAATCTTTCCCTACAGAACAATACATTAATCTGCTCAGCTCTTCCTGCTCTAAAACATACCGCCAGCAGATCTGATAGCATTTTCAATGTGACTCAAATTCAGTGACTCAACTACCAAATACAACATACCATGCAATTATCTTTATAATCAGTTCTCAAAGTGAAAGCTGACTTTGCTTCAAGTTTGGTATTTAGAGCAAAAAAACCATCATCTGCAGACATTTTGATACTTTCATTATGTTCATTATGCTTTTGCACAATCCTTTTCAGCGTGTGCTGGTTTATTTTGGCTACTTCTTCTTGTAGATCCTGTCTTAACCATTTTGGCAAGTCTTTGCAGATAGCTCCCTTGATTGTCCTAAACAAAGTACTGTAGTCTTTTTTTAGCAGACCTTTTCAATACTGAAAGCAGTTATGTGTTGTGTGTTGGATGTATAGAATAAACAAACAAAATGTTGGGAAATACACCACTTCTATCACTGAATTGTTTCATAGGAGAATCGCTCTAGTACTCTAGTCTTTATCTTTAGGGTCATAGCTCTTCTTGGTTTCATTTCTACATTTGTGACATTTTGTAAGCATTTCTATTATTTTAATGTAAAAATAAATGACAAATTATTGTGTAAATGAAAATTTCTCCATTTAAATTTTGTTATATTAAATAAACTGGTCTAGCATTCATACAATTCCAGGGTCCTATAGAGTAAGGCTGTAAATCAAGCTGCCATCTCTTAAAGATTTTCATCTGGGAGGGACCACAGTATTGTCTAAACTGCTGCAGAGATACTTACCCACATGTACTGTGTAAATTGACATGTTCTCAACACCTTACCTATACAATGTGAATGATTCTGCTCTACACTATATAAAATATGGTCAGGTGAGTCAATCAATGGAAAGGAACTATAGCAGTCAGAAAATTGTGATGCCAATGTTTAAAGGGGATGTATCGCTTCTTCAGTTTGTGTGTTTCAAAGTATTTTCAATTTCTCAGCTCTACAAATTCAGGGGCGTTTCTATCCCTCCCAGGTGGGTGTTTCTTAACTGATATCATCCCCCCCTTCACTGTTCATGCTCGCTCCCGAGCCCTGTTCTCCCCCCCTCTCTGTCTGAGTCCACATCTCACTGTTCCTTTCCCTATGCAGTCTTATTTTGTAAGAGCTGTTTAAATACCATATACCTGGATTCAATCTAGACAGTCTTCTATGAACTCAGTCTTCTATGATCTCTTCTCCTCTCTCAGCTGGAGGTTTGTTACAGTTGAATCCAGTGTTCCTATGAACGGCACAGATTTCCCTTCTATGCAGGTGAGTTAGGCACCATAGCACAATTTTGCTGTTTTCTGATTGTAGAATAGCTGCAGTGTGTTTCTGCTGGGTGTGCAGAGCGAAATTGCTACGGCCCCTTAATCTGAGTGGGGAGAAGCAGGATCGAGGCACATTTCTGCTGTTTTCCTATTGTAGAAGCCCTGCAGTGTTATTGTGTTTCTTCTGACTATGCAGAGGGAAATTCCTGCTGGTCCCTTACTCTGAGGGAGAGAGGCAGGAATGCTCGCTCCCATGAATCCGACCGACCGGGGGCCAGACAGAATGTAAATTAGTAGAGCCATCAGCCAACCACAGGACAAGAGGAGGAATCCGACCAGCACTGGGAAACTGTGTTTACAGAAACAGAAGATAAGGGATCCTGTGAAAACTAGACAGCTTTGCTAATGACATCCAATTGAAAAGTTGTTTGTTTTCACTGTCCCCTTATTCTGAAGACCATTTAATGAAATGATACAACCCCTTTAACTCCTTAACGACTGCCCACCATCTTTTGACGGCGGGCGGTGCAAATAGTCTGTCTGCAGTGGTGCCAAACGACGTCACTGCAGACAGAGTGGTGTTACAGTTCCCAGCGCTGCAGCTTTACTAGGAACAGAGATGTAGGTAACAGCTCTGTTACTAGAGCAGTCTATGTCAAGGTTGGGGAGCTGAGGAATCCTCTGATCCCTGGCATTAAATCCTTTGATTGCCGCGGTCTGTGATTGTAGCATAATTAAAAGGCATTCCCCTGCTCCAGCAGATCACCAAGACTCCAGATGACCTGATGGAATCCAGAGAATGTCTATTTAGTTGTCCCTGGGGACTTAGAGTAGCCCCAGGGTTGTTTGTATAGCAAGCCTGCAGTCAGGGCACACTGTGTAGTATGCTAATACATAACTAAGTGTAAAAAAAAGTATTAGTTATCCCTTAATGGTATTTTTTAAATAAAAGTGTAGAAAAAAATAAATAATAAAAATAAATATTCAATAAAAAATTATTGTGCCTACATTACACAAAAAAGAAACCTACACGTAATAGTTATCTACACAACCATAATAACCTGTAGAATTAATGTAATAAGTTATTTAGTGTGAAATGTGATATGTGGTATAAAAAAATGCAGATAAACACTTTTTATGTTAATGCTGCAAAAATGTTTTTTCATTCCACAGTAATTTATCTGTAAAGTTAAACTATGCCCCCAAAAATGAACTTCTCCTGCATAAAAAAAGTCCATTTACAACTGCGTCACTTAAAAAAATAAAAAAGTTACAAATAAGCTCTGTACTCAGATACCCTCTTAATAATATCTACAGCACCATCAATAATCAAAAATCAAGAAACAAGGTGCTCCTATGTCAGTGCCTCACTTAAAGGGGTTTTATCGCTACAAAGATCATGTCTCAGATTATGGGGACAGTAAAAATAAGCACTTTTGTAATTGGGTTGCATTACCTCAGTCACTTGGTTTAGCAGATATGAGCTTTTCTGTATATCTGTGTTCTATTTCTGCTGTTGCTGGTCGGACACGCCCCCTGGACGTTTCCTGCCCCCCCCTAGACACGCTCCCTACACTGTGATTGGCTGGCTGACATTTCATTCAGCCTGTTGGGATACGCCCCTAGACAGGAAAGGCCCCGGCCACGCCCCCTGCACTGTGATTGGCTGCCTGCACACTCTGTGTTCACTCCCCTCTGAGCTGTTAAAATTAATAGTGAAACCAAGGTCTGCTGGCTCTATGTACATCTCCCAGCTCTATGTGAATGATCTGGGCAATTACTGGCTGTTCAAAGGGTTTTTGCCAAGAGGTTGATTCAACTCCTCACAGGTCCAGTCCTTAAGCTGCTACTTTGAACAGAGGGCATTCTGTTCCTCAGATCTAATGCAAGCCCCGCCTCCTTATGACGTAATCATCTGTAGTGTATAACATAAGGATTCAACACAATGTTTGTACAAGCTGAATGTGTAGGGTAATGCTTCGCTGATCAGCTCTGCAAGAGAGAGGTTAGGAGTTCAAGCCCCCTCGGTAGTTTTTTTTAATTTTCTTTTATAAATTGTACACATATGTAAAGATATGAAAATATATGTGTAGAGATCTATAATTTTATTTATACACACACACAAAGCTCCCCTATATAGTGTCCTCACAGTAGTCACACCAAGCACTTCCAACATATGTGATACAATGCATATACTCTGGGGGATGAGACATGATATAGGGGAGCTATATATGTGTATATATATCATTATAGAGATAGACATATATATTTTAGGTCTCTCTACATATGTGTAGAATTTAGGGAGGGAGGGGGGAAACTCTGTGAGGGACTAGAACTTCAAACCCCTTCCTTGTAAAGCCAAAGCTCTACCACTACACTACCAGCCCAAATTAGTTATAAGTTGAGCAGGGTCTTCTCTCAAAGCTGATTGCTTATCCTCCTGTTGTTTTCACTCACATGTCACTGACAGCAAGCAGAGATCTTTACTTGATGCTGACATTTGTCCTTGTAGTTGAGTAAAGATCTCTGCCTATTGTCAGTAGAATTTGGGTGAACACCACTAGAACAGAAGTAAAAGCTGCTGGCTTTCAGTGTAATTTGTGTGTAAACTAAGAGATATAACAGGTGCTTGCTGTCAGTGAACGTTGAGTGATAGAGTTGACATCTTTACTTGGGTGATAGCTGCTTTTTTTTTACACTTTTTTAAATGACATGCGTTTAGGAAAGTGCCTAACTTATGATTTCTAAGCATCCCACGTCGACATTACAGTACATGGTGGCAAAACACTTTAAGTCAAAGATCCCTTCATATAACACAGTATTATAGAGTCTTCTGCCTGTTAACAGGGGGATCGGAGGAGGGGGAGGGCAGTGTGCATTGCTCCATATAAAACAGTAACACAGACTGCAGCCTGGTAACAGACGGGAATGGGGGAGGGCAGTGTACACTCCTCACATGTCTCATCTGTGTGTATAACTGCATATAGCACAGCAGGGAGCTTGTGGAGCCTGAAGGCTGCAGACATAACCATGCAGGAGGCTACAGAGCTGTGAAAGCCAGACATCCTTCTGCATCCCCTGATTCATACAAAATGATGATGTCACAGTTCTTCAGTGAGGAGAGACACGCCTCCTGGGAGGGGAGACACGCCTTCTGGGAGGAGAGACACGCCTCCGGATTTCAAACTCAATCTCAGAGAATTAGCTGAACAGCACAAACAGTTCAAACGATAAAACTCCTTTAACAGTTATTTCCTTTAAGGCTATGTTCACACGGCTTATTTCAGAACGTATTTACGTCAGGTTGCCGATTGTAAATCCGTTCCGAAATCAGTTGTAAATCAGTTGCAAATAAGTGTCACTTAGTGTGGCACGTATTTTGCGACGGATTTACAATCCCCATTCATTATATGGGGTAAATCCGTCGCGAAATCCGGCCCAATAATTGACATGCACATTGTTTTTCCGGCCTTTTTGCGGCCGCAAATCCGCGGCGGCCATACGGCACGGAAATACTTGTCGTCTGAACGACGACACATATTTCCCATTAAAACCAATATTAAATGGCCTGCAACTTATTTCAGACTGATTTCGGAACGCTTTACGATCGTAAATACGGCGGCAAATCCGTTCCGAAATAAGCCGTGTGAACGAGGCCTAACAGTCACTAGCGCCAGGATACTTTTTTCACTTGATGGAACAGTAAGTAACTGGTTTTGCTGAATAGAGGGCTGGTTTTAGACAAAATAAAAGTGTGGCCCCACATCCTGAAATATTAGACCAATAACACAATCACTTTAATCAATTCAGAAGGCAGTGTACCTGCAAAACTTCGAGCATTTCCAGTGGTGTTGCTAAAGTCTTATAAGATCAAGGGCACATGGTTTAAGACATATGACTCCCCACACACAAAGGATTTATAAAAAATAGTACAGCCATTGATTATTTCAAATGTGGAAAAAGTGCCCCTATATGAACACAATAAAGTAACAGTTCTACCAAACTCAGTTATAGTATTACCATTAATATAAAATAGCATTCTTACACCACTCTCTCATACAAACTATTCCATATACAACCTGGTCTCCATGTCCCCTCTGTTACACAGACTTCTCCCCATGCCCCCTTCTCACAGGCTGCCCTCAATGCCTCCATTTTCATAGACTGCTTCCTATAACCATTTTCTCTTAGCAGTGCTCTTTATATCCTCTTATATTCCCTCCTCAGTAAAAAAAAAAAAACTGCTTCCCATGCCCCTCTCTCAGACCACTCCTCATGCCTCATGTCTCCCCCTGCTTCCCTCTCACACAGCCTGCTTCCCACAGACTACTCTCTATGCCTCTATCTCCCCATAGACTGATTCCTCTGTTCTTCTTCTGTAATACAGACTGCTCACAATGCCCCAACTCTCACAGAGATTTCTCCCCATGCCCCCTCTCTCCCATGTCCTCTCCATGGACAACTCACTGCCCCCTCTGTCACTGACTGCTACCTTTTAATGGTCCGAACCAATGGTGATAGTTGAGATTCCATCCCGCACTAATCAGAAATGAGTGATGGCTGAAGATAGAGCTTCATCAGCACTCTGTCTGATCATCAAGGGTGATCATTTTAAACTGTGTGGATGTGGAACTTAATGGCTTAAAGGCAACGGTGCTGGTATGTCCTCTTTAGGGATGTGGGCCTTTGACAAGTTCCCTCTCCATGATGCCAGCCTTGGCCAGTTGCTGCAAGTATAGTTTTGTTAGTTGCAGCAGATAATTCTATTAAAGTTTTTTCTTTTAATAATTAGAATTTACGGTAGTTCAGTTTTATCTAACAATCTCTATAAACCGCTAAATATAACAGTTTTGTACCATCTGAGCTTATATGTGCATGATTCTGAACAAGAAAGCATACCGCTGAGGACTGAAATAACTTCTGGTTCCTCCAGTGTCAGCAATGGGTTATAATTTGGAGCAACAAAAGTATCTGTATCTGTATGAGGAATATTCAAATAATGATTAAGTGTCATAATACAAAGGGGCACACTCTGACCATAAGAATTTCTAACCAAGTACAAAAGAGCTAGAGACTAAGCGGATAAGAGTACAGATTATAGGACTGTATCATACAATCTTATCAAAATGCGCTGCGAAGACCACTTTATCAGACTACATCGCTAAGTGATGTTCCCACAGAAGCCATTTATGTCACACTGGCTACCTTGTCTCCTCTCTGAATTGAACCTATAAGACATTTAGGGTGACATGTATGAATTCGAATGCGTCCATTTTTTTTTTACGTGGCGCCGACACCACAGTTCTAAATAGATATAGAAGAGTGTAGAATACGACAGATTTTTGGTGCATTACATAGAGCTTAATGCGGCAAGTAAAAAAAAAAAAGTACGCATTTGAATTCATACATGTCACCCTTAGGCTAGGTCTACACAATATTAGACAAAACACTCACTGAAAACCAAATCCTAAAAATATTCATAAAACTGAGTTTTTTGGCCACTGCCTGTTAAAAGCTGCTGAAAACAGTGTTATTTGGTGCGTTTTTTGCAAAAATGCACAGCATTAAAAATGCTATGGATTTCTGCAAAAAAACACATCCAAAAAAACTGCTCTGTCGTTTTTTGCAACATGTTTCAAAAAACAACCAGCAGCAAAAACGAGCAGAAAAAAACGTTCTGTGGAGACTTCAGAACGTTTTTACTATTAAAGTCTATGGGACCTGTTTTCCGTCTTTTTTCAGCAGTTTTAGAAAACGCTGAAAAAAAGACTGAAAATGTGTGCAGTGGAGACATAGCCTTATAGTATATCCTTTAGATATGCCATAAAAGTCTCAAATGGGAATATAAAGTATCTTGCAAAAGTAAGTACACCCCTCACATTTTTGTAAATATTTTATTATATCTACAAATATTATAATGTCTGCATTGCTGTAGTGGTTAAAAAGGTCGGGGGTTAGCCTGTCAGTGCTCATACCATATGTTACACTGCATCTAATTGATCTACATGACTGTCATTCCAGTAGGAAGCCTCTTCTAAAGATGATGCAGAAGAAAGACTGCAGTTTACTGAAGACAAGCAGACAAAAGATATAGGTTACTGGAACCATGTCCTGTGGTCTGATGAAACCAAAAATAAACTTATTTGGTTCAGATGGTGTCAAGTGTGTGTGGTGGCAACCAAAAAGACAAGTGTTTTTTTGACACAGTCTAGCAGGGGGTTGGAGTATATGTTTGGGGCTGCATGGAATCCCTCCGATTGGGGGAGCTACAGCTTTTGGGGAAACTGAATCCAAACGTAGGGGGGACGTTTTGGGAGCGGCATGACCCCTCCTTTTGGGAAAAAATGGGCTGAAGCATTTTCCCAACTGATAATGACCCCAAAAATATCTCCAAGAACCCCTTCCCTTGCTAAAGAATATGATGTATCTGGAGGGGTGGAAGAGTTTTCCAGTTGCAACATAAACCCAGCCCAAAGGAGTTAAGGCAGTGCTGAAAAATAATGTCTGCCACAGACACTATTAACACGTTGGGCCTTATTTGTCCATTTTCACTTAGTGTTGCCACGTTTGTTGCCAGCGATTTACACATTGATGGCTGTGTGTTGAGCTGTACACTGACTAGTTTACAGTCATGGCCAAAAGTTTTGAGAATGATACAAATGTTAATTTTTACAAAGTCTACTGCATCAGGTTTTTAAGGCATTTTTCATATACTCCCTGTTATAAGATGATCAATTAACAGCAATTAATTGCAAAGTCATAGTTGCCTAGAAATGAATTTTTCCCCCCAAAAACACATTTCAAATTCATTTCAAAAAGGCCCGCCTTAAAAGGACCCGCTAACATCTTTCGTGATTGCCATTAACAAGGTGTGGATGTTGATGAGGGGCAGGGTGGGATCAATTGTCTGATTAAGTAAGAATCACACCTCTGGACACTTTAAAAAGGGGGGCTTGGGGGTTTTGGGATATTGTTTTCTCTTTTGTTACCATGGTTATCTCTAAAGAAACACGTGCAGTCTCATTTCACCACAAAAAAAAAAAATGGCCTAACAGGGGAAAAGGTATGCAGCTAGAAAGATTGCACCTCATCAACAAAAAACGATCATCAAAAGGAATTCAAGGAGGTGGTTTCCAAAAAGTTGCCAAAAAGCTCCAGGGGGCCCCAAAAAAAGACCCGCAAGCGCCAGGGCCGGTTTTAAAAGTTTTCAGCTTCAGAAACGGATACCACAGTGCAGAGCTTTTTTCAGGTGGAGCAGGAGGGGGTTAAATGCATCCTGCACGCACTGTGAGGGGGGAGCTAAGGAGAAGGCCCGGTGTCAAGGAGGGGAGCAAAGAAGCCCTTTTCTCAGAAAAAAATCAGGGACAGACGATATTTGCCAAAGGTCAAGGGGGGATGCTGAGGGGCTGGGGAAAAGTCATTTTCTCTGATGAATCCCCTTTCCCAAAAGTTTGGAACATCTGGAAAAAAAAGCGTTTGGAGAGCAAGGTGAGCGATACCCCAGCTTTTTATGCCCAAATGTAAAGGGATCCAAAAACCATTTATGTGTGGGTTGCTTCTCAGCCCAAGGGAATCGGCTCTCAAAAAGTCTTGCCCAAAAACACATCCAGAATAAAAAGAATGGTCCAGAATGCCCCCCCAAGAGCAAATTCTCCCCCAACCCCTCCAAGGCAGTTTGGTGATCAAAAAATGCCTTTTTCCCAGCATGATAGCCCTTGCCAAAAAGGGAAAGGTGATAACTAAATGGCTCAGGGGAAAAAAAAAAAGGGTTTTGGGTCCATGGCTGGAAAATCCCCAGATTTGTCCCATTGAGAATTGTGGTAATCATCAAAAGGGGCGGGTGGACAAACAAAACCCCAAAAAATTGTGCAACATGCAAGCTTTATTGTGCAAAATGGACTGCATCAGTAGGTTTGGTCCCGAAATTGATTGGGAGCATGCCAGGGGGGAATGCAGGGTCCTGAAGAGAAGGGTCAACACTGCAAATATTGACTTGTGCATTAACTATTCTAACTGTCAAAAAAGTTTTTGTTAATCAAAATATGTTTGCACTTGTATTTTGTATGTGATAAAAATATTGACAAAAAACCAAAAAACCAGAGGGCAACAAACATGAAAAAATATAATATTTGTGCTTTCTCAAAATTTTTTGGCCCATGACTGTACTTTGTATCAAAGTGTCATTTTCAGTGTTGCCCCCATGAAAAGTAAATTTAAAAACATTTACAAAATTTAAGGGGTTACTAACTTTTGTGGATACTGTATTTTTAAAAAGGTGAAAATTGGGAGAACAGTCCCTGTTAGATCTAGTAAAGACCCTAACAAAGTGGATGAAGGGCACAGGGATTCAAAGAGCATTAGAGTATTCTAGTCAATGTCTGCACTAAGCATAACAGTTTTGCCTGGATTGTTTTCTTAAAGGGACACCCGCTCCAACCCCTGGTATGCAAATCCTTTCTCTCTGAATTTTAAAAATAACATAAGCAGACAGTAGAGGGCACTTACATGTATTCTCCACTATCTATACTAATGCCTGTTTTCAGTGCAGGGAAGACAGAATGGACCCGTTATTTAAAATCTGGACTCCTCATCTGCATCTTCCAACAGCTTTGACTTTTTGAACCATCAGAATATAGACAGTCTTGCTTTTTTCTTCCAGATGTTATGAGCCCTGTTAGAAAACGTGAGGATGTTGTATTTGGAAAAGATTAGTAGATGTGGAAAATCATTATTTTTACTCTAAAAGTTTAAATGGTTTGTATAAAATGAGTGATAATTTGACCAGTCTTTTTGTGTTAAATCCATTGCTCTTTTGTGACTCTCTCTTGCAAAAAATAAATGAAAAATGTTGAAATGAAAAATAAATAGGATAAAAACCCTAAGGATCTGCGCGGTTTTCACCAAATAAAGTTCTGCCAAAATTTCAGGTTTGTATTAAAACTAAGTTTGGACGGTTCTTGAAATACTTCCTGCTCTTGGTGCCATATGTCTCTGACTTACTAGGAGGAAACTGAAGATTAGTCAATGTATTCAAGCCAATAGAAGAAGTATTGGATGATACAAATAAGTTATTTAAGGTAAAGCGTTTTCTTAACCCTAAATGTTTAACATAGTGAAATACTTTAGTTAAATCCTCATGCTAATTTTAACACTTTAATGAATTACAGTATGAAAATCCATGTGTAAACTGCATTATTTAAGTAATGCAACTCCATAGCTTATTAAACTTTGTACACATACAAAAGAATATTCAGCTCCGCTACTAAGAGCTTTGATAAAGGTTATACATAAAGGACGACATGTCAGAAAAGGGGCGCCTCTATGCCAGTTTTAAGGCGCATTAAATGAGTGTATAGTGTGCCTGAATGAATGAACCTGTCAAAAATCTGACCTTGCATAGTAAAATTGATGTGCTAGCCTTTTTGATGTGCCTACTTTAGGCAAATTCAAATGTGTCATGCCTGGCGTATAATGTGCCTAGTTTCGGTGTACTACAGTTCATTTATATAGAGAAAAGGGCGTCAACAGTTTTTATTGCACAAAATACACCCAAAAAATGGCGCAGCCCTAATGGGACATGTCACCCAAAATGCGTGGTAGTATTTTGTAATAGTTTCAATTTTTTATTACTTTGGTCTGGGAGCATGGCATGGATGGAATTTTGTTCTGTAATAATAGTATAAATTTATACCACCCGAGTTTTGTATTTATTTGTTATTCTGACTTTTAATTGTTAAAAAGCAGTCCAAAGTCCAAAGAATGTTTTTTTCCCCTTTTCAATAGCAGTATCTTATTATATATGCTGTACTTATTTTCGATATTTCTTTTATGCTGCCTCAAAAATCTGCAAATTTGGGAATCTCCTCCAATGTGCTACTTCAACCAACAGGTCCAAGTAAAAACGTCACTTTCCAAGTATAGTACAATATTCAGTTGATGATACCAAATTATGGAGGCTTTTGCTATTACTGGGCACAGGACAATCAATGACTGGTGGAATATATAAAATGTTTGTCCAAATACCACCATAACCATACATAACTGGCAGACTGTTCAATCAGTGTGCCAGTTACTGCTGCAGAGAGCAGAATGAAGGAACTGACAGGTTACTGTTAAATCTTTACATTTTACAAGTGATGTTATGACTACTAGGACCCTCAATTGCTTAAAAAAAGCGGTTGCAGCATTTGATGATATAAAATGGTTTTATGACTTATCATTATGGTAGTTATTAGATACACTATAAAGCTCCTTAGTCTTTGCTTGTTATTTTACTCTGAGGACCTACATATCTTTGACTATTGAAAACATCTTTGCAAAATTATCCATTCAGGCAAACAAAATGTGTTTTTCTTTTTCTTTTACTATTCATGTACATCTGTCCTTTGTGTTCAGTCACAGATCTAAGAAATACATTTTTTCTCTTTTTCGAAAATAAAAACCTATCTGGTAACCACCAAGGACCAACATGGCTGAAAATCAAAGCATTTTATAAACAACAACAAAAAAAATCAAAACTTTCTGGAATCGTTCATTTGACCTACAGTACTATTTCCGTGTTTTTTTGGTAGCTTGGGGGGTACAATTGTATTTTATTGCATTCAGATTTTTTAGGGTTTTTTTGGGTCTTTTAGCATGTCATTTGTTGTTAGGCTGAAATGGAAAGTCTGGAAATAATAGAACAGCTCAGAAGGCAAACAAAAAAGTAAATGTTTGGATTCTGGTGGCATTAGAATACCTGTTTATTTATCTAAAATTTGCTTAATTTCAACCCTTTCAAAGTATTTAAAAAAATTTTGATCAGTTTTAAGATTTAAAAAAGGTTTTTATTTTTTGGGCAGCAAATACTAAAAAAATACTGCAAAAATAAAAAAAAATTTTTTTTTAAGGATTTGTTAGGAATGAGTAATGAAAAATTAACTAATTTAAATTTTCAGATGTAACATTTTCGAGCAAAATAAAATATTTGGTTTTATCTTTAATGCCCCATAATGTCATTCTAGTAAATTTTTTCTGTGGTTTTTTACTGTACGAGTGGTCCTCTCGCTTTTTTCCGTTTTTTATGTTGTTTTGAAGTCCAAAAATGTATTTAAAAAAAGAAGTCTTTTGTCATTTCTTAATACATGTCCTCCAATTACAATCTCTTTCAAGTTCTGTATAATCTCAAGAAAAAAATTATTTCTGCATCATAACAGTAAAAATATGCAATTACATTTCTGTAAATTATGGATATTTGGCTCTTGGTTTAAATTTCAGGATCAACATAAAAAATTTTGTGCCCTTTTTTTTTTAAAAAAAACTAAATGAGACCACTTCAATTTAGGAAAGCACGTACAAAAATGTTCAATGTTTCAGTACTTTTTGCACAACTTGCTGATCTCTAACAAGGAGCTTAATGGCAAAATTTACAACAGGTGTTTGATTCCTGAATCACTCAATACATTTAGGGAAACAATTTGAATTGGGATTTAAAAAGTCCTCTTCATCGTGCTGTTCACATTTTGTCATCATAAGACCAAGACAACACCTTACAATTGATCAACAGTACCTCGCCATTGCAAGGCTTCAAGCGGGATGCTCTCGGATGGAAGTGGCCACGGAGCTCAGAGTGTCACAGAGTGTCATCAGTAGGTTAGCAACAGAGACAGAGAAAGAGACTGGAAGCGTCACAGAAAGACAAAGAAATGTATGTCATTTGGTTACATCACACACTGATAACCACTTCATTGTAAACAATGCCCTGCGGAACCAGATGATGAATGCCACACAATTCCAGGCACGTTTAAGGGGGGGTGGAGAGGCACCCAAGTTCCATGACAAACCATTCATAGCTTTACATCAGCTAATCTGTGTGGGGCTTGTGTTTTGAGGGGCCAATTAAATTTTTACTGACATAATATTGGGGCACATTTGATTTCTTTTCTTCTTCTTTTCACAATTTTTTTTAAAGAGCAAGGTGACCTAAATTCTGACTGTGTTTCTTACAATTAGGTTACACACACGCAAGCAATGTCTTAGTTGCTGTGGTCACTATTAATCACAACACGTAAGTGATCCGAATAAGTAGCCTAAGTCGCAAAAACAATTCAGTCCCTATGCAATACAAATTACACCAAAATATATCTATCTATCTATCATCTATCTATCTATCTAATCATCTATCTATCTATCTATCTATCTATCTATCTATCTACTGTATCTATCTCCAGTATGTCATTAAAGGTAGCACATCTATCTAATTTTTCTAAATATTATATGATATCTTTTCATGGGACAGTACTGAAGGTACGACACTTTAGTACAATGTAAAGTAGTCAGTGTACAGCTTCTATAACAGTATAACTATGGTGTGCCCTCAAAATAACTCAACACACAGCCATCAATGTGTAGACCTCTGGCAACAAAAGTGAGTCCACTCCTATGTGAAAATGGAAAAATTATGCAAAATCTGCCATTTTCCCTCTACGATGTCATATGACTCGTTAGTGTAACAAGGTCTCAGATGTGAATGGGGGGCAGGATCTTAAATTTGGTGTTACCATTCTCACACTCTCTCATACTGATCACTGGAAGTTCAACATGGCACTTCATGGCAAAGAACACTCTAAGGGCGACATGTATGATTTTTGGCGGTTAAACGGCAAATTTTATGCGCATAATATTATTATAGAATGTGCCTGATTTATAAACCCGCTCTACTGCGGGTCATAAATTCGGCGCGGTCTCTGATTATTATTATTATTATCATTATTATCATTTATTTTGGAGCTACGTTGATCCCAGGGCGCTGTACATTTCAGGCGGTTACATAAATAACATTGGTCAAACAATTACAAAGTGACAATAAGTGACTAACAGCTGGTACTGAGGGAGAGAGGTCCCTGCCCGTGAGGGCTTACAATCTACAGGGAAGGGGTGAAGAGACAGAAGGTAAGGGGCAGCAACACGGGTAATGTTGTTTATAGGCAATCCTGAAGAGGTAGGTTTTCAGGTTACGTTTGAAGCTGGTGAGAGAGGGGGAGAGTCTGAGGTGTTGGGGCAGTGAGTTCCAAAGTGTGGGGGGAAGCACGAGAGAAGTCTTGGAGACGGTTATGTGAGGAGGTGATAAGAGGAGAGCAGAGGAGAAGGTCCTGTGAGGAGCGGAGGTTGCATGAGGGGAGGTATTTAGAGATTAATGCAGAGATATATGAAGGGAAGAGGTTATGGAGAGCCTTGTAGGTCAAAGTTGCTAGCTTGAACTGGATTCGCTGGGCAATGGGTAGCCAGTGAAGGGATCGGCAGAGGGGAGAGGCAGGGGGAGTAGCAAGGAGAGGGGTTGAATCAGACGGGCAGCAGAGTTAAGGATGGTTTGGAGGGGAGGAAGGGTGCTAGCTGGGAGGCCACAGAAAAGGATGTTGTAGTAGTCGAGGCGGGAGATGACGAGGGCGTGGACAAGCATTTTTGTGCTTTCAGGGTTAAAAAATGAGCGGATTCGGGAAATATTTTTTAGGTGGAGGTGACAGGCAGAGGTGAGGGTTTAGATGTGCGGTTTGAAGGACAGATTGGAGTTAAAGGTTATCCCAAGGCAGTGGACCTGTGGTGCTGGTGAGAGAGTGTAGAGACATCAGGTGGGACGGTGGGAAGATAATAAATTCAGTTCTCTCCACATTTAGTTTTAGGAGACAGGAGGAGAAGAAGGAGGAAATGGACAAAAGACAGTCAGGGATCCCGGAGAGAAGAGAGGTGACATCTGGGCCGGAGATGTAGAGTTTGGTGTCATCAGCATACAGGTGGTATTGAAAGCCGTGTGATGCTATGAACTGACCCAGACCAAGAGTATAGATATAAAAGAGTATGGGCCCAGGAAATTTACCCCTGGGGGACACCAACAGAGAGCGGGCGGGAGGAGGAGGTGGAGCGAGAGTGAGAAACGCTGAATGTCCGATCAGTGGTTCTAGTGGTTTACCTGTTCCAGGAGTAAGGCGCCTAGAATTGCTGTAATGAAGCTATAAATCTTTAGATTCACTTTGTAATGTGCCCCCCAAAATCAGGCACATTACAAAGTGCCGGCGGCGCTCTGTAATGCAACTGATACTGGCATATGGGAGGCTTTAAACTATTGCAAACAAGGCTGCGTCTGATTTCGGGCTGAAAAGATGCAGCCCTGTTCATACATGCTGCCCTAAAGATCTAAAAAAAAAAGAATTTCTGCTTTACATAAAGATGGCCTAGGCTATAAGAAGATTTTCAACACCCTAAAACTGAGCTGCAGCACAGTGGTCAAGACATACTGTACAGTGGTTAACAAGACAAGTTCCACTCAAGTGCCATGGTCCACCAAAGAAGTTGAGTGCCTGTGCTCAGCGTCATATCCAGAGATGAGTGCTGCCAGCATTGCTGCAGAGGATACAGGGGTGGGAGGTCAGCCAGTGCTCAGACCATACACTGAATCAAATTGGTCTGCATTACTGTCATCCCAGAAGGAAGCCTCTTCTAAATATAATACACAAGAAAGCCCACAAATAGCAGACAAAGGATGTGGATTACTGAAACCATGTCCTGTGGTCTGATAAGACCAAGATAAACTTATTTAGTTCAGATGTTGTCAAGCATATGTAGTAACACCCAGGTTGGGAGTACAAAGACAAGTATGTCTTGCTACAGTCAAGCATGGTGGTGGGAGTGTCATGGTTTGGGGCTGCAAGAGTGCTGCTGGCTGTGGAGAACTACAGTTCACTGAGGGAACCATGAATGGCAACATGTATTATGACATGCTGAAGCAGAGCATGATCCCTCCCTTCTGGGCTGCAGGGCAGTATTCCAACATGATAGCGACCCCAAACACGCCTCTAGACGACCATTGCCTTGCTAAGGAAAAAGAGGGTAAAGTTGCTGGATTGGCCAAGCATGTCTCTAGACCTAAACCATTTTGAGCATCTGTGGGGCATCCTCAAATGGAAGGTGGAGGAGCCTAACCTCCACCAGCTCTGTGATGTCATCATGGAGGAGTGGAAGAGGATTCCAGTGGCTGAAACCTGTGAAGCTCTAGTGAACTCCATGCCCAAGAGAGTTAAGGCAGTGTTGGAAAATAATGGTGACCAAATATTAACACTTTTGGCACAATTTGTCCATCTTCACTAAGGGATGTACTCACTTTTGTTGCAAGCAGTTAAGACATTGATGGCTGCATGTTGAGTTATTTCGAGCGCACACCAAATTTACACAAGCTGTACACTGACTACATTGTACCTTCTTTTGTAAGATACTGTGTGTACTACTATATACAAGCTCGAAGAAGGGCATTTTATCATCACCATTTTTAATGGTATATTGATAGGATATGACTTTATTGTGGTTCCTAGGTCACCTATGCCAATCTCCCGAACAGGCCCCTGAAACTGTCTTAATAGAATGGTCCATATGGTACAAAGTGGTCAAACAGTTAAACCACCATGCAATACTGCATATATGTAAGCCCACACTACCCAATCAGAACGTGTTTTCAATAATCTAAAGTCCAAATGTTGTGCCCCAATCTACTCCCACCAGATTCAGACAGCAGCGAAGTGCGCACACACACCAGTGCGTGCACAAAGCATATTGGCCGCATAATAAGTCATAACTAGTGATGAGCCCATTAAAGTCGACAATCTCTCGGGGGCGATAGTCGAATCGGCAATTATCAAGACGATTTTCCCAAGGCGATAATAGATTATCACCCCATTACCATTAAAGTCTGTGGGAGGAGGAACAACACCTTCATTCTTTTCACCCAAACAGGGGTGGAGAAAAATGGAATTAACATCCACAACAGTAAACTGGTAGTGCTACATCTTAGGCAACACACTTAGGTTATAAAAGTCCCCAGAAAAAAAAGTCACAGGGGCCATTCACTATCCCTTTCTTGTACCACAGCATGACCCAAAAACCTGCATTACCCACAAATTAAAAAGTGCCAGAAGGCAGTATGATTTGAACCATCATTTTACTTGAACTGGACATCGAATATCCCTTCCTGGAACGCAGCATGAGCCCAAAACCTGCATGACCCTAGATTAAAAAGTGCCGGAAAAAGGAGTCTTTCAAACCACCATTTTAGTTGAAAATGGACATTGACTATACCTGTCCTGGGCCACAGCATGAGCCCCAAACCTCATGACCCCCAGATTAAAAAAGTGCCGGAAAAAAGGAGTCTTTCAACCACCATTTTTAGTTGAACTGGACATAGACCCTTTTCCCCCGTTTCCCCCTGTCCCCTTTTGGGGGGGCCTTGCAAAGGGGCCCCCGAGCCTTAAACCCCTTTTTCCCCAAATTTTGGGAAAAACCCCCCAAGATAAGAAAGGGGAAATAAAAAAAAAGTAAAAAAAGGAAAAAAGGAGTCTTTAACCACCCTTTTTTTTTTGAACTGGACCCCCTTTTGAAAAATATACCCCTTTTGGGGGGTTTCCCTTTTTTAAAAACCAAAATTTGACCATTTTAAAACTGTCTGACCCACAATTAAAAAAAATTTCCCGGAAAAAAGGGGGGCTTTCAACCACCAAAAATTTTTGTTTAAAAGGGACATGCTTCCCTGTCCCGGGCCACAGCATACCATTAAATCTTTCTGACCCACAGATTAAAAAATGCCGGAAAAAGGGGGCTTTCAACCACCTTTTTTAGTTGATCTGTTCATTGAGTATATCTGTCCTGGGTAACCTACATCTGTTCAAGTCTTCCTGTACCTCCCTTGTACAATTCAGAGGAATATTTGTATCAGCTATTTTGTGCATGCCAGTTTTTTAGTATTTTTAATTCTAAAAAAACACATTTTTAAAATGGGATGGAACCCCCACCACATCTTTGTTTCTCTTTTTTTAAAGTTTAAATGGTTGTCTCACTACAGGGATTGCTAGCTCTGTTAAAGATCTTGCAAAAAAAGTCATTTTGCAATATGTGTCCATTAAACAGTATCCTACCTATTTCCTGTTTCTGACAAGCACATCACCCTTGAGCCACTCTTGACAATTGTAAAGAACAAATGTCTTTTTAGAAACCACTTTTTTTTACATAGGACCTGTAGTATACTGCATTTCACAGCAACATGCCCCAAAAATTCAAAACATGACCCTTGAGCCACTTTTGACAATTGTGAAAAAAACTTAATTAAATTGTGTACGGATAATAAAAGTGTTTTTTCCACCTACCAATACACCTGCGTGACTACAAAATTGCTGTATTCAAATTTAAGTGCAAGGTGGCTCTAATGAACAAAGCTGGACTGCGCCAAAGTGAAAAACCTAATTATGTGTCGGATAATAAAAGTGTTTTTGCACCTATAAATACACCTTCAGTGACTACAAAATTGCTGTTTTCAAATTTAAGTGCAAGGTGGCTCTATGAACAAAGCTGGCCTGCGCCAAAGTGAAAAACCGTAATTACATTTGTGCGGAAAATTTAAAATGTGGTTTTTTGCACCTATCAATACACCGCGGTGACTACAAAATTGCTGTAATTCAAATTTAAGTGCAAGGTGGCTCTATGAAAAAAAACTGGGGCCCACCAAAGAAAAAAAAAAAACACCTATTTAAAATGTATACGGTTTAATAAAAGTTGATTTTTGGGGCACCAAAATACACCTGCAGTTACTAGAAAAGATCTGTATCCCAATATAATTTACAGGCTGCACAACATACAAAGTACATTTCACCAAAAAAAACTGGCCAAAAACTGTTAATGAAAAACCCATTGCAATGCAGGGTCTAAACACAGTCGGGGCTGCACAATTTTCCACTCTACTTTAAAGAGCCTGCCTGCTTGCCTGCCAGCCTGTCTGTCTGTCTGTCTGTGTTCGCCCGCAGACCCCCGCCACCCCCATCCCTTCCCCCCACGCGGCTGTACAGCGCTAGATGCTCCTTTCAAATTCTCAGCCTAAGTAACTAAAATCTGAAAATCTCTTATCTACCTAAGTTCTAATGTTCACAGCTAAAAGCATAGTTGTCTGTGTGAACAAATAGAAAAGTTTCGCTGACTGTTTTGAGAGAGACCAAGCACACTCCTGCTCTTATGATACACAGACACACACTGAGGCTGAACAGGAAGGGCTGTTCTGTAAAACGAGGATTTGATTTTTTTCCCGCCATTCACAAGCATACACATCCCAGTCATGACGCCAAAATGACAGAAAGCGCTGAAAATGGCGCGATATTAATAGATTATGCGCAGATTTTCACCTAAATTATATCGAAAAAGATCAAAAAAATCCGATCAACTTTGTCGATAATAATCGCTCAACACTAGTCATAACATGTCAGACATAAAGATGGGTTCGTATTTTTAAGTAGATAGATTTGGCTGATTTTCTTTTTCTTGTCCAATAGTTTGGTGTTTATATATACACATTATATAAATTTATATTTTAATATATAAATTTATATTATATATATATATAATATTTATATATATTATATTATATATATATATATAAACACCAAACTATTGGACAAGAAAAAGAAAATCAGCCAAACCTATCTACTTATAAATACGAACCCATCTTTATATACATATATAATATCCTTTATCATTTAAGTGTGGCACACTTGTTTTGTTGGTAATGCACTTTTTTTGCACTTCAGTTTTGTTTGCATTGTTTTGACTATTATATATGAATGTGCTATTTATTAACATTCATTATTTTGACTTTATGATTTCCTGACATTACATGCAGAATGTGTCCCATTCACCTACCAAGTGTTTGCTGCTGTACTGTCATTATTAAATATATTTGGATGAATTAATAAAGATGAAATTTTTTTATTAACTGAGTCCAGCAAGTTTTTGCCGTATCCAGCTGCTGTATGTGCCCATTGTGTATGGAACAGACATAGCTCCTTTGGGACCTGCAAAAATAATAAACAAAACACACACGAAAATAAAATATATAAAAAAAAAAACACTGCCATTGACATTCCTAGAACTTGGTATCATCTAAATATAAATATTTATAGTGAAAAAGTGACAATTACAAAATGTATTTTGGCATCACTTTTGCTGTTACAAATAAATTATAACAGGGAAAAACAGACTAGTAAAAATAAAGCACAAAGTATTAGAGAAAAAAATTAGAAAAAATTAGTAGAATAAAAAAGCCCAAGAAAGCATTATAGATGGGGTTAAATTAGCTGGTCAGGAACTGTTTGAAGGGGTTTTGTCACAAAGTAAAATTGACATGGGAAGCTTGCAAATGAAATAACAAACATTTTCACCATTCATTATTATTAAAATTTCTGCACCATTTTTATTTTAGCTGCTCCTTTAGTGATCCATTGTTTACAGCTCGTCTCCAGGGGATACGACCAGGGCTGAGAGCTCCTCAGTTCTGGTCGCACATGCTCAGACATCACCTCTCCTCTCAGGCAGCTACTGAGTGTTCAAACCCCAGGTGCTGTCATTCTATTCCCATCTTCTGCACTCTTTAGTAATTAGTCAAACAGTATAAATAAATAAAAAAGAAACCTCAATCAGGTTTGTGTATTGATAAAGAGAAGAAAAAAACACAGGTTTGGTTCCTGCAGGGATTTGAACCTAGGAAAAATCCAAAAACGTGAAAAGGACAGCGCACACAGAGTGGTCCAGGTATAATGTAAGGGCTGGATATGCACCAAGGTGCTTTTTTTCTATTTGCTCTTTATTCATGCCTCCATTGGTTTTTTAGCCTTGATGCCAATAAATATTGATTTTATGTTATACCTGGACCACTCTGTGTGCGCTGTCCTTTTCACGTTTTTGGATTTTTTCTATGGACCATGCAGCTGGAGCAGTGGACGTGCGCCATTTGAGGGGTATCAGCCTGCACAATAGGTGAGCTGACTGCATTTTTTCTTTATTATTTGAACCTAGGACCCTTGTGCCTGGAGGCAGAAACTTTGCCTCTCAGCTACTCACATTGCTTTACATTAACAGACCTTTCTTTGACTAGAGAGAGGAAAGGCATGGTGATGTCATCCTGCTTGGTCACAAGATATTCAATTCAAACAAATTACACACACCCCCTTCTGAGCACACAGAGCTGAAGAGCTGTATGCAGGAGGTATGAAATGAGATCGTGGCAAAACCCCTTCAAGGATCAAAATTTGTAAATGCAATGCATGTAAACTATGTGAAGTGAATTAGCTTTGCAAATAGTTTTTAAATCTTTTACTGTTGTGTGAACTCAGCTCTTTTACAAGCCTATCTGCATGGTTACAGATAAAAAACATAAAAACTTGTGCAGTCTGATCCTACAGTTATGTGTTGCTCCACAGCATCTCTAGTGTTCTGGTCAATGCACAGGGTGTTATCATGTGCTGCTTGGAGCATGGGGCAGAGTTCTAATGACCACGACCAGATTACTGTCACTACAAACAAAAGAAGGTGGCACAGAAATTTCCTTTTGTGGGAAGCTATATTATTTCAGTGCTGTCTGGGATAAATAATTTTTTCAAAATATTCTGCTGTCAGTAAAGCATCAAGCTGCAGATTTGCTCTGAGTAATAACATATAATTTAACAGGGCAATTCTTCGTCAAGCAATTACATGTCTGTTTATCGCTTTCTAGCATTTGTGCAAAAGAATAGGACATTTTAAAAAGAGCAGAATGATATAAGAGTTGGAAATTTTATTTTGACTTCCAGTGTCATTCTCATTATAAATGATAGAGAAACATTCCTCAGTCATCATCCTGCACAGAACTGTGCTAGAGGGTAGGGTGTAAATCATCATAAATATAGAACCTGGACAGACTGCAACTGTTGTAACTGAAAGCTTGGATGCTACTGCATTCACTCTCATTACTAGATTATGCTAGTCTGGGCAAGCACAAATATATGGACAGTGCACAGCATTTGGCACTGCTTTACTGTAGATAATACAGCAATAATAAAGAGCATTCGTTAAGAATATTTGTAGCCTGAGCATGTATCTTCCTGCCTATCTATATACAGTATACCCCTCTACCTGCTCCACCTGAGGTTATTTAGATCTAGTTTTGCTTCTGGGAAAGAGTATTTTTAATTAACACCTTACACTGATCATGCTGTTTTATCTGGAGGCAGCATGCTATAAGGAAGAAGAAGCTGAGAAGATTTATATTTAGTTTTTTTTTTTTTTTTGGGGGGGATGCATACTTGTAAGGGGTTATTTACACGGTGAACCCTAGTGCACAAATACTCCATTGTAATGCGTGGAGACTGTACAGCTTCCTTTTATGTACATGAGCCTTAAAGGGTATTCCCACTTTAGACAATGAAGACATATCACTAGGATATACCATCATTGTATGATTGGTCTGGGACACACACCTATCTCCAAAATGAGTCCTGAAACCTCTCCATACTGAACATGGAGTAGGTCGAGATTCTCCAATAGACAGGAATGGGAGTTCCGAGTACAGAAAAGTGTTTGGCTGATGAAGCCAGTTAGCTGGTGAAACATGTTGGGGAGGTCAGGCATGACATTTTAATTTGTGATTTTCTACCTCCTTTCACTGTGTTACCCGCTTCATGCCCATCAGGTTAGGGATGATTGCCCAAGTAAGATGTTTTGGATTCCTTTTGGCTGTAATCAGAACTATTCATTTCAATGGGAGAGTCCCAACCACCTCTCTATTCAGAACAGAGAGATTTCGGGGCTCATTTTGGAGAAGGGTGTGGGTTCCAGGGTGGGACCCAGACATATCAGATGATGGTGTCATATCCTAGCAATATTCCATCATTGTCTAAAGTGGGAACACACCTTTAACGAGGTTGTCTAGTACACCAACAACAACAAAATCGTCATATTGCTTGACAAAGTCTCACTTCTTTTCCCTGTGATATTTTCTATTCTAATTTGTGTTTTTTCTGTGTGTATGTAGCCTTTGTTATCTGCAGCAGGGCTTTATCCCTCTTTTTTCCAATCTCAGTCAATGCACCATTTCCTCCCTTATGTTGAAAGCCTTGGGAGACAGGACCAAAGCGGTGGGGCTTTAAAGGCTACACCAAAAATGCTACACCATGTTGGTTACATGATTTTCTGAGAATGACATAAAGCAGATTCTTACAATACATATTCTTTTTTAGACCTGTTTTTATTTTCTGTATGCAGATTTGTTATGGAGGAATAATTGTTACCACAAGCTTATTGATCATAGGAAGCTGGTGTCTTTAGACGATTTATGGACTTTTATGGGTGAGTTTTTGAGACATTCTTCCTGACCTGTGCAGAAGCCACTATAATACCCTATTGGGTATGTTCATATGGCGTATTTGCAGGGTGTACTTGGGTACATAATTGCTCTAAAGAATGCTCCGCAAATATGGTAACATCATTCACAGGTCCAGAACGTTCAGACAATGATAATTTTCCGATCTTATTTTTCAACACGTAATTTATGCCTGTAAAAAGAAGTGAACTGTCGCTTCTTTCAGGCACTTAAGTGCTGAGAAATACAAAAAGCTGCCACAGGCCAATGCAGGTTGAAAGTAGGCACTTGCAAGCGCTTACTATCAACAGCGCTAAAAAGGCATATTGCAGCACGTAGCTGTGTGTGCCGCAATACCCCGTGTGAACATACCCATTGTCTTTGGTGGGTCCTGCATAATCTATATACACAAAGGGTAGACAAAAAATAATCCCTCCATACATAGGAACCATTTTTATTGTCCTGAAGCTTTTATCAATGATTAGTTGATACATTTTATTACTTGCGCTGTTGTAAAAATGTGTTTGGTTTACATGGATGTATCAGACCTGACAGAATTCAAAGGGGAGTGATGGTTGGTGCACTCCTGGTAGGGTGATGGTGATCAGAGTTGCTGAGTTAATGGGTGTGTGGAGGTTTACTGTTTGCTTGATCACTTCTCAGTATGCAAAGAGTAACAGAAAATCTTCAGACAGAAGTAGCTGTGGTCAAAAGTCAAAACTTGATGTGAGGGACAGAAGAGCACGTCATTTTGTAGACAAAAAAACCTTACATTATTGCAGATTTGAATGCACGTTTAAGGGTCCCTGTAAAAATTGAGGAAGTGTAGTTTTGTTTTTTTACTACAATTTAACAAAATACTCTTCTTCCCCTTGCACCACGTTTTGACTTTCAACCACTGTTAGTTACTTCTGTCTACAGATGTTTTGCTGGGATGTGATCAAGGAAAAAGTATCCATCAATTCGGGTCATAGACGACCCTATCCAGACACACGCCAACAATTATTTCTGTGTGGAACGGTGTCAGGTCTGAAATATCTCCGTAAAATAAACACCAGAATTTTGGGAATAACACAAGAAATGAAAGTTACCAATAGTGATATGAGCTACAGGGTTAAGAAAAAAAAGGTGGTGCTACTGGTGATGAAAGGTCTGTCAGAAAGAGTTCAACTTGATTATGTGAGAATAAGGTGAGTTCTAGTTATTTTCTCCAACCCCTGTAGGTGTCACCTTTTATTATAATCCTGCCTGTAATCATAATGAGGAGACTGCTGAATATATCCACAGAATAGGAAGATTTTTTTTTTACGTACTTGGTGACATGGAGATTATTATTAATTTTAAAAAAAAATCACAGGTTTTTAAATATTCTGTTTATCATAGAAAAACTTCATTTAAACAGTGTCATTTTCTGATGACGCATCCTCTTTAAAGATTAAACTATCCATGTATTAGTAGATCAGGAGTAAGAGAAATGGTCAGCGTTTGGTTATTACTGTATATTTGTTTTACCTACAAAAAACATTTGCATTACTTATTTGTCTGTGGTAACTATTTTTTGTGAAACTTACAGAAGTACGGGTATGTTAGTTTCTTTTTTCAAATACTTTGTGCCCTCTAATTTAGTAATAATTTAGACTAAACAGCGGCTCCTGCCATTTGATAAATTAAATGCTTCTTTGGACACTGTCGTCTACCTTTACACCACATAG
Organism: Phyllomedusa bahiana; assembly: GCA_025379985.1. Classification (NCBI taxonomy): domain Eukaryota; kingdom Metazoa; phylum Chordata; class Amphibia; order Anura; family Hylidae; genus Phyllomedusa; species Phyllomedusa bahiana. Next base: position 28,220 of record JAODAL010012703.1, read on the forward strand.
TACCCCCACTCATTACTGGGGCAGATTTACCAAAATTGTCTAGTAGTTAGTGTAAATTAAACAGAAAATCTAAAAATTGTAGTTGTAAAAATTGCTGTGAATTTGCAACCTTCATGGTACATACACAATCCTAATCCATGTCCAAACGACAAGAAGTAGTTTCAAAGCAGACTATATAAAAAAATTGTGTCCCATGAACAACCACACAGATTCTCAAACTTTGGGTAGTGGACTATAGAAGAATTCATTCAGGTAACTCACCAAAATTCATCCATTAATCTGTCATGGGAATGGAGCCGAAAAGTGTAGGACGCGGAACAGAGTTTCGTATAGGGTGGCATCCAACCTAAACAGGCTGTGGTTGAAGCATACATAATTACCAAACTTTGTCTACTGCTCTACATTAGGATTCGCCACATTTTATCGATTTTTATGTTTTAGGTGGAAACCTTTTTAATGGTACTAAATGACCAGTTAATCATTACAGACACAAAATTATTAATAAATGATAGAGATCTTGTTATAATCATTTCCCACTCTAGCATGAACACATCTTGCAATGAAACAAAATTTATTTCCAGATTTACTGATGTAGACACAACTGGATTATGACTGGATTACAAAACACTAAGTAAACTAATAGCAGATATATATATTGCTTTCATAACTGGGATTGAGCCACACACAAAATTCTTGGTTCTGAACATTTGGTTTTCATTTCATCTTATTTTACACATTTGGAGTACGCTTGATTTACTGTCTGGGTGATATCTGGGTGATATATGACGAGAACTAAATCTTCCCCAATTCTTGAGGCAAGTCGTTAACAGAACATCACAATTTCCATTGTAACAAGTTCCATATTTTTATTTAAAAAGCAGCCGATTGTTGAAGCAGGGAGTCTGAAATCCAGAGATCATATGTCTGCTCAAACATTTACATGTAGCTAAAAAAATAACTTAAACACAAGGCAATAAATCGTGACTCTTATACAAGAATAGAACTTGGCAATATTATGTTTATACCAATACATTTTTTCATTCTAGCATTTGCTGGAAAAAAACAACACTAATTCTCAAATATTTTGTGATAGATATGTGTGTTTTTTTAAAATGGAGCAGACTATTGGTTGGAGCTCCAAAGACAAGTGTTAGTCAGCAGTATAATAAAGTATTATTGACAGGATTAGATGTTAGAGTTAAATTGTAAATCCCTTCATAGTTTACTCTCTGCTGTAATCATAAGGCTATGTCCTCACGGCACCGGTTTGCGGCCAGTTTTTCAGACAGTTTGTGGTGTTGCAAACCGTCTTAAAAACCGGTCGCAAACTTTTACATGGGCTGCTATGGAAAACCGTGCAGCAGTCCCCACTGCACGGGTTTTCCGCCCGGCAGTTTTTCCGCCCGAAAAACATTCTACATGTTCATTCTTCCGTCTGGTTTTCGGACGGAAGATGAACATGTCAATGGGAAGGGGGAGGGCTCATCGCTGAGAAAAGCCGCCCTGGCAGACATGCGGACGACACACAAACTGGACAAATACCAGTTGGATAAACCGACCGGTATTTGTCCTGTGCCGTGGGGACGTGCCCTAAATGTTTTTAAAAAAATCATTTATCTCTGATGTTCTGTATGTTACAATGTTGTTGTTGTATAACAATATTTTCATTTACTCATGCTTGACCTGCCTCGAATGTAACTACATAATCTAAATTTTACATTCTGTCTAGGTTATCTATGTCACAGCCCATTGTTTAGGATTTGTTTTGTATTGGAGTTAACTTTTTTATTGTTTTTTTAACACACAAAAAAAACTGCAATCAAGCAAGGCTTTGCTCATACTATTGTTAGTGTCCGTTCCATCTAGTTTTCATTGCTTTCTGATGGCCAGAAAAGCATAGTCTAATACCTTAATGCTGTTCTTATCTATTTAACATAAGTAAACCTGATAGAGCCCATTCCAAGTCACTGTGATCCATTCTGATCTCATACACAATAGATCTATCATATTTGTTATGGTCAGTAATAGAAGTTGAGATGGTATTGTTAACAATGCATTGACAATTGCTTAAAAAAGGATTAAAAAAACAACAACAGATATGCCTCATGTGAACTCAGCCTTCAGTGTACCCTAATTACAATATATAGTAAACCTAACATACAAGAGATTACATTATGCACCTTCTTTATCAGGTAATATATGTCATCTATGGAAATATAATAGAGACATAAGCGGATATAAAAATGAAATTCAGAGGGAAAGTGTCTGGCAGAGAAAGACATCTGTGCATTATAAGATAAGAAAGGTAGTTTTAGAGCAGATTGCATGGTATTAGCTCTGCTATACTGTATTCAGGATCCCCTGCAAAGACAGGCACTGCGTGAGAAGCTAATAGGAATCATATCCAGTATGAGGCAGAGGTACACATATGAGCTTATTTGGATTATCAGGCATGGAAAGGATTTGGTATCATAGACTAGTAGCAGCATTCAACATGCTTAAAATGTACCTCATGACGAGTTGTGAAAGAATGTCCTTTGAAGAAAATAATGCAGGATATGTTTTTTTTTTACATATCAAATTCTGCTGTCATTAAGTTTGTAGTTATTGCACAGCATTTACATGTAGACAGTGAACGTTTATTGGATGATGACAAAAAAGAAGCTAGAAGCTACTGAATATTTAATCCTAACCATTTACTATTAATGTCAACATACCAGTGGGTTCAGCAATGTTTTCTGATCTTCTGTAAAGTGTTTCCGTGTAGCAAGAAAAAAACACGTTTTTTTTATAATGCACATAATTCTAGTTTTAGACCAAAAAAAAAATAAACCACCTTGTATGAATGGATTTATTTCTCACTCATGATCTAGTGACAATTATTTGACCCAACCAAAAAGGACCAAGGGTGTAAATGATAGAGATGGGGGTATGTTATTACTTACAATATATTGATAGATTATACATGTATTATATTTTTTAAACCCCTTAATGCCACATAACATACATGTATGTCATGGAGGTGTTAAGGATATATGGAACAGGCTCAAAAACTGAGCCCGATTAATTAACGGAAGATGATTACAGCTGATAACCACCATCAGTGATCGAGATAAGAGATAACTCTCATCTTGGCTGCTTAACCATCTAGATGCCAAGGTCAATGCAACAAAGGCAAATAACTCATTAGAAGAGGTGCAGTGCCTCCTTCTCCTGCCTGATCGCAGGATGCCGTTTGGTTGTCCTGGTAGCCATGGGCCTACTGAAGGTCCACCAGGTCTGCTATAACTGTACTTTGGTTACACCTTGCTAGAAACTGGTTGTAGTAAAATGATGATATTCTGTAGTAAATTGTGGTGATCAAGCAATCATGCAGTGAATGGAAAAAAAACACAATAGAATAAAAGTTGTTTTCGTTCATCCCACCTCTATAAAAAATAGAATAAAAAGCGATGGAAAAATAATAAAGGTACTTGTCTAAGAAAATGGCAGTGCAAAGCAAATTTTAAAAAAAAGTTATTTTTTAATACTTTAGCGCAACAAGATGTAATGTCATGGTTCCGTCCACACGACAAGCATTTCAAGTCGGAAATCCACACAAATTCAGATTTTAAAAAATGTCAACAATCAACTTCAAAACCGTCCAAATAGACCAAAGCCACCATTTAAAAAAAAAAAAAAAACTTAGAACATGCTGAATCTTCTGCTGTATTTCACTTGGAAAATGGCAGAAAATAGACTATTGAAGTCAAAGGGATGGCATGAAAAATGACCAGAAAGTTTTGTGTGTTTGTTTTTGGCATGGATTTTGGCGCAATTCCACATCCAAAAACTAAATAGTGCTCCATGATGCAAAAGCCACTGAAAAACGGAATACAAAAACTTTGTCAAAACAGAAAGACGCGCAAAAAAATTAAAACCAAGTTAAAAATCGTCGGGTTCTTATGTAAAACACTGTTAAAATACTCATGGAACAATGCGGCTCTAGGATTCAGAATCTGATGAGAATTTTAAAAATCGTCGGGTTCTTATGTAAAACACTGTTCAAATACTCATGGAACAATGCGGCTCTAGGATTCAGAATCTGATGAGAATTTTGTCCTTTGTCATATGGACGTACCCTAAATCACAGAGAAGGCTCCATATGCGGAGAGTGCCATCTCTTAGATCCCATCCATTTAACTATTTAGACGTCGCTATAAGTGTGACCATGGCATCTAAATGGTTATCATATGCAACACAATCTTAGGGTGCCATTCAGTTGCCATGTAAGCTGGAGGTCTAATGAAGGACTCTGTAGCTTTCCTGTTTGTACTTCTATTACACTTTGCTTTCAGGTAGTGGGAGATCAATGTAATCACTATATAATGCAGTATATAGTACAAGCTATTGCATGTTCCAGAGTCCCTTGGAGGGGGACTGTGATTGGCTGCACCTATTACGTGAAGGAGGAAAGAGCAAGTTTATTGAGAAGATCACTAGGACAGCTTCGATGACAGAACAGCAGCGTCTGGGAGGTAAGTATGCTTCTTTTCTTCTGTTTTTCATTATGCCCAACGGATTAATGAGCATTTTGTACCATCGGAACACATATAGTAATTAGCACTCATTGCTGCAGTTTTGAAGCACAGACGAAGCAATTACCATGACACAACCTCCACATGTATAGGTACTCTAACATTGACTAGTTATCAGGGCCATCTTACCAGCATTATGTGCCTCTGGACATAGCAGTGTGGTGGGCTCTTCCCAAATACATGACATCACACTGGATCCCACCTCTAACCACACCCAAACATGACATCACATGAAAACACACCTCTAACAACCCTCAAGCACACACAATTACCCCCAACTTTCCCCAGAAGACCAGCAATAGAGTTACTAGGGACTAAAGAGTTTTATTTACACAAAATAATACATACAAATAGCTATAAGACAATTTTGTATAGATAATACCATTGAATAGTGGTCATATAGTTACCATGTAATACCACTATACAAGGAGCAAATGTCACTATACTGTTACTGACCCAACCAGCATATTATTAATAATACGACTTGGTAGACAAGCAGGTGGATAAGCAAGCCCCCAGTCTGTAGTTGGGGTCAGGGATAGATAAGGCCCATGGTAGGTATGTACAGTAGGCTCGGCCTCAAGTAGGTAGGCAATGCTCCAGGTGGTTAGAAAGGCAGACAGAGAGGGGGTCTAGGTAGATTGTTCTCCATCCTTAGTAAAGGCCACTTCAATTAAAATAAAAAAATAACTTGCTGCTCCCCTTTTTCCTGAAGAGCAGCAGAATCCACTGAATGAGGCCCAGTGCAGGCAGCCTGATATAATAACCCTACACACCACCTACATTGGGACACACCACTGACATTTTGTAGGCAGCCTATAAAACTATTTGATGGGGCAAGGAGACAATGGCTCTCTGCTCCACTGTGGTTTTTAACTGTTGGCACTCTCTAGAACACATAAACAATTAAAAAATCAATGCTGACCCAAGGATCCAGGGTGGTTGCTATGGATTTTTTAGATAAAAATCTAACCAGTGGGGCCCCTATTCTTGTGCAACTGTCTAGTGTTTCCAATTGAGTTATCATTGTGATAACTTAGAAATGAGCAGATCGTGTTGATAAATGATAAGTGTAAATGGACATTTAATGTAGGAGTACTTAGGCTTAGTACCTAGGGCCGAAAATGTGGGTCTGATTGTTCAAACAACACGATCGATGCATGACCCCTACTATGGGAGTTCTTTACTTGACACACGTCAAGAAAATCATTAAGTTCCTCTTCTTAAGTACAGAATGGAGGAAATCAATGTGGCTATGTAGCAGACAGAAACTCCAGCAGGATACTACAGTGTAAGTAAAATATCTGCAAAGTAGGACTCCTGCTGATGGTTCTTTATTGATCATCTGAGAGATCTCACATAGTGCTTTGTCCTCTATTAAAGACAAAATAAACACATTAGTAAGAATATTTCACAACCTCCAAAATATGTATCACATCTGATCAGTAGTGGCTAAGTAGGAAGTGGATATTCTTCGATAAAAGAAACAATTTCGGTGGGAGCAAAATTAGGTTGTGCTATATAAATATCAACACATTTTCAGAATATGTATGTCACAAAATGCTCTATTTGACAAGATCTCCATTTCACTTATTAAAGAGTTCTCCTGACACATCAAGCTTAGTAAATACTTGTGTTCCCTGTGAAATAACAAGGATCTTCGCTAACAAATCTGTGTTGTGCTATTTCTCTCATTTTTCTAGAAATGTATTACTGAACCTGTCAGACTGGCCTTACCAAATGTGGGTGTGTCCCTGTACACAGTGACTGTCAGATCTGTCAAAGTGTACAGGAAAACATCAAATCAGCAACCCCATTGTGACAGATTAAGTAATACATTTGTAGAAAAATGAGAGAAACAGTACAACACAGGGATATAAGAAAAGATGCTCCAGATATGTTGTTAAAATTGTTTTAAAAAATAGTTGTTTAAAGAGAACTTGTCAGGTGGTTTATGCTGCCCTTTCTGGGAGCAGGATGTGATAGAGGGAGAGAAGCTGAGCTCTGTGATATATAGGGTTATATGAAAGAGGAGAGAAGCTGAGCTCTGTGATATATAGGGTTATATGATAGAGTACAGAAGCTGACCTCTGTGATATATAGAGTTATATGATAGAGGAGAGAAGCTGAGCACTGTGATATATAGGGTCATATGATAGAAGGAGAGAAGCTGAGCTCTGTGATATATACTGTAGGATTATATGATGGAGGAGAGGAGCTGAGATCTGTGATATATAGAGTTATATGATAGAGGGAGAGAAGCTGAGCTCTGTGATATATAGGGTTATATGATAGAGGAGAGGAGCTGAGCTCTGTGATATATAGAGTTATATGATAGAGGGAGAGAAGCTGAGCTCTGTGATATATAGGGTTATATGATAGAGGAGAGAAGCTGAGCTCTGTGATATATAGGGTTATATGATAGAGGAGAGAAGCTGAGCTCTGTGATAATAGAGGGAGAGAAGCTGAGCTCTGTGAAATATAGGATTATATGATAGAGAAGAGAAGCTGAGCTCTGTGATATATGGGGTTATATGATAGAGGAGAGAAGCTGAGCTTTGTGATATATAGAGTTATATGATAGAGGGAGAGAAGCTGAGCTCTGTGATATATAGGGTTATATGATAGAGGCAGAGAAGCTGAGCTTTGTGATATATAGGGTTATATGATAGAGAAGATATAACCCTATATATCACAGAGCTCAGCTTCTCTCCCTCTATCGTACATACCTATATATCACAGAGCTCAGCTTCTCCCCCTCAATCGTATAAACCTATATATCACAGAGCTCAGCTCTTCTCCTCTATCATATAACCTTATATATCACAGAGCTCAGCTTCTCTCCTCTATCATATAATCCTATATATCACAGAGCTCAGCTTCTCTCCTCTATCATATAATCCTATATATCACAGAGGTCAGATTCTCTCCCTCTATCATATAATCCTATATATCACAGAGCTCAGCTTTTCTACTCTCATATAACCCTATATATCATAGAACTCAGCTCCTCTCCTCTATCATATAACCCTATATATCACAGAGCTCAGCTTCTCTCCTCTATCATATAACCCTATATATCACAGAGCTCAGCTTCTCTCCTCTATAAGATAACCCTAAAAATCACAGAGCTCATCTACTCTCCTCTATCATATAATCCTATATATCACAGAGGTCAGATTCTCTCCCTCTATCATATAATCCTATATATCACAGAGCTCAGCTTTTCTACACTCATATAACCCTATACATCACAGAGCTCAGCTTCTCTCCTCTATCATATAACCATATATATCACAGAGCTCAGCTTCTTTCCTCTATCATATAACCCTATATATCACAGAGCTCAGCTTCTCTCCTCTATCATATAACCCTATACATCACAGAGCTCAGCTTCTCTCCTCTATCATATAAACCTATATATCACAGAGGTCAGATTCCCTCACTCCCTCATCATATAATCCTATATATCACAGAGCTCAGCTTTTCTACTCTCATATAACCCTATATATCACAGCACTCAGCTCCTCTCTTCTATCATATAACGCTATATATCACAGAGCTCAGCTTCTTTCCTCTATCATATAACCCTATATATCACAGAGCTCAGCTTCTCTCCTCTATCATATAACCCTATGTATCACAGAACTCAGCTCCTCTCCTCTATCATATAACCCTATATATCACAGAGCTCAGCTTCTTTCCTCTATCATATAACCGTATATATCACAGAGCTCAGCGTCTCTCCTCTATCATTTAACCCTATATATCACAGAGCTCAGCTTCTCTCCTCTATCATATAACCCTATATATCACAGAGGTCAGATTCTCTCCCTCTATCATATAATCCTATATATCACAGAGCTCAGCTTTTCTACTCTCATATAACCCTATATATAACAGAACTCAGCTCCTCTCCTCTATCATATAACCCTATATATCACAGAGCTCGGCTTCTCTCCCTCTGTCATATGACCCTATATATCACAGAGCTCAGCTTCTCTCCTCTATGCTATAACCCTATATATCACAGAGCTCAGCTTCTCTACTCTCATTTAACACTATATATCACAGAGCTCAGCTTCTCTCCTGCTATCATATCCTGCTCTCAGACAGGATAGCATAAACCACCTGACAGGTTCCCTTTAAGCACAGAGTAATAAGCACAGAGCCTTTTAGCGCAGATTTCCTGCGGCTCTGTAGAACTGACTATAAGCATTTTTTTTTTTACTGCCAGATGGTACCCCTATACTAACCCATGCTACATAGTGCCATGTTATGGAGTTGTACTACTCTAAGAATTGCATAGATTACTGGATGGATGAAATGACAGATTCCATTTTTTTAATCTTTACACTCTCATTCCCCACACTAAGTTCACAAATGTTCTTTGCATTGAATGCACAATATGTGTGTTTTCAGCTCCCCATTACAGTATTTTAAGGGTGTTTCCAAAGTAATGGGTTTTCATTAAACTTATCAAAATAACGTAAGGCGCTATTGGAATGATAAATGATTATTTTTATGTAGCTTACCAAATGGAAAGTTGCCAGCTACCATCTGGGTTGCTTGTTTTCCCTTCTAGATCAACAAAACAAACACATAAGTTGCTTTTAATAGAGTTGTACCTTTTTCTAGCATGAAACAGTCTCCAACATAAGAACTACAATTTACAGTGTATTTAATTTGTAGACACATTATACAAGCATTTACCTTTAGCCTGCACTGTATAATATGTAAATCACCAGAACAGCGGAAACAAGTGAACAACATTCAGAATCTAATAAAAAAAAAATCTCTTTAGCTACAAAAGAAGCAATCATTTGAAGCATGATGTCCTACAAGCTAATATAAGTAATCTGTCACAAAAGATAGAAATCCTTCTATTTTATTCAAACAAATGTATCAATTATTAGCTGATGTGTTGCATTAAGAACAGAAGATGCCCCGAGTTATTTCTAAAATATATGTAAAGCTGTGGATGCTCTGCTTATCTAACATCTCACGTACCGAACAGCACAGACTACTTCTGTAAGAAAATGGTTTATGTAAAAAGGTCTATTTATGAACTGAATACACAAAATGTGCTATAGGAAAAGCATTCAGAAGCTAAATTTGGCAGCTTCCACTGTGCACAAATATCAATACCACTGAGTGGTGACAGTAGGGCAGCTGGATAGGCAAAGGAGTGTTCTCTTCTGCCACACAGTTTAAGGCTTCTAAAGGAACTGGGTAAGGCATCAAGACAAACACCACTGATGAACACCAATAACACTGTTATATCCTACAAAGTAACCACTGTGTACTTCAATGAAAATCTTCGAGGAATCTGAGAGGAGAATTCATTGTGATTATGGTTTCCTAATAGAGGGATCAGGTGTTCTGTGAACATTTACACACACTCTTGAACTGATATAGGAGGATCAGCTGAATGATCTATTCAAGAAAATGTTTAATGGCTTTAGAATTTTTAACATTGATAGCATATTTATATTTAGAATCAGGTAGATCTCATAGTTCTCATTCAAAAGGGTTCTTTAAAGGGGTTGTCTCACTACAAAGAATGGCTTTCAAAATGTAGGGAACACTAAATGAAGAAAATTTCCAAATATATTGCGTTGTTCATCTTTTTTTTGTTAAGGAGCTACAAATGATTTTATCACCTTCTGAGGGCTCTCAGGTTTCCCAAGTGACCGACCTGTGTACTTCTTCTCCCCTGCTGTTTGTTCTATCTGATAGCAGGGAGTGACATCATCACACAGGTTGTGGCCAGCAGTGAGAGCTTGTGTGTTATCTGATCTTTCAGACAAAAGACAGTAAGGGCACGTCCCCATGGCAGAGAACAAATACCGGTCGGTAGTTCAGAAGCTTCTCCTGTCCTGGTAGAAGGTAATTTATCTAATCTAGACTAATAAACATAATAAACAGAGAAGTCTGAATACACTGAGCTCATATGCTAATTACAGACAGCTTGACCAGGAAGTGACAGAGCAAAGTAGCATGATTTCATTCATGCATCCTATGAAACTTTGAGATTGACATCCCCTTTAAGAAGGAATCCTTTATAAATATAGCCTTAAAGGGCTCAAAGACCACTCAGTGCATTTTCAGATGGGAATGATGGAAATAGCTTTTGTGGAATGAAAATGAGTTACTATATCTCCGACGTCTCTCTCTTACAGTAATTGGTGTAACTCTCAGCCGTCAGATTTCAGATAATCACACCTCTTAGAAACATGCCATCAATTCTTATAATAGCAGAACTATGTACCAGATTACACATTTTAACTATAGTGGTAGTACGCTTTCATGAACAAAGTTCTTGTAAATTAGATAGAGAAGGAGGTGGGTATGAATATGGACTTATGTGGACATGCAGCCTTGTAATAACAATACAGAAAATAATTATGATCTACTCATTATGAGTACATTTTTTCGATAACTAAAAGTTCTATTTTTACATTCAATCCAATTTTCTTTAATAACAGCACAGTTGTTCAAGCTGTGTTCTATCAAACATCTGCACGAGGTCTTCTAATCTCTAGGCTTTCAGACAGCACAGTCATGAAGGAAGGGAGAAAAACAAGTATGCTGTTGTATTTATTGCTGTAGATTATACACTTTCTTAATACTGATTATCATATTTTCCTTTCAATTCTTCATTCCCGTCATATTAGTAATATTCTACCAAAAAAGAAATTGTTTCCATGGAAACAGTCCAACTAGCAAGGAGTTTGCTTCCATGTTTTTCCTCTTCTTGTGAATATTGATAATTTCACAGCAATACAAAAGCAATTTTCCTGTGAGCAGCCGAAACATCACAACATGTATCCCTAAAATCCAAACAATAGGGGTAAAATAAAAGCTTTTTATCATGAAGCGCTGTGTAATGGTTCTCATGTTGTACGTTATTAAACTTTTTTTCCCTTACAGCTTGATTCCCTCCCTGCAACATACCGCACATGGAGAAGATACATTTAGCCCAAGTATATCTTGGCTGTAAACTACCTCATGGCAATGTGCCTTTACATTCCCCCCAAAAAAACATCTTCTCTTCTGCATGAAATTTTTTGGTCATTGCAGTAATCTGATCCAAAGTATATCCTGCACTCAAAGAGTATTACATAGGTGTTACATTTGGCTCATCTCACTACATCTCCATATTTCCCCCATGTCAATTATAATGCCAGCATGCTATGTGATTTAAATGCTCACTCAAGAATGTCATCATCAGCTGGCGTCGGTTGGATTTCAAAATATGAGATTTATTAACTGGTAGATCATGTCACTATTCAATGAACAAGCGCTTTGTGTCTCTTTGAATGGTGTGCATTATCTGTTCTTATTTTGTATTTCTAGTTTACCTGATCATATACAGTTCCATTTGTTTCAGATGCCATTGATTAAAAGCTTCAGTAACCCTGTGCTGCTAGTGAATGGGGTTCACTTATGAAAATGAGTATAGAAAGATGGTGATTCTTTACTTGCAGATTGGTATTAACGGATTTAGCAGTTTTTACTCTGTAGTAGTCATTAGATTGTGCTGCAAAGCTTGTTCTAGTACCAATAAAGATCACAGCCATGGCAATCTTGGCTCTTGGTGAACAATAAACTGTTGGTGGTCAATGTATAACTGGAGCACCTGATAAAGATACAGGTGCAGTCCTCATTTTGGGCACAATAACATTTTAGTCTACTTTTACGGCTTTTTGTCTGTTATCTAGTTACTCTTGAGCTTTTATTTTCCTTGTTAAGCACCTACAGAACCCTCTATTTTCTCAGCTGCAACTTAGAGTTTTGTTTTACCAGTAAGATTTCTTACACAGTAACATAGTTAACAATGGACATTTGTATATAGGGTTGGGATCATTCTCTTAAAATGCTGATTTATAATGGAAAAACCCCAACATAGTGTAAACCAAATTGTCTCATCTTAGTGGAAGAATTCTCTCAACTCTAAATATGAAAGTCAAAATAATTCCCAAGATTAACACCAGATGTCCAATAATATTATTACCCTAACTTGTAAGAAACAAAGAAAATAAAATTAAATATATGTATGTCTTAGAACAAGATAAAACATAACTTTTATTAGGTAATAGTATAAAAGCCCAGCTTTAAAATACAAGCCCAACACTGAGCCTTAAAGAGAACCTGTCACATAGTTTAGGCCCCCCTTGCTGAGGGCAGAACAAGCTAGTGTCAGACCTGCTGTTTCTAGCGCTGTGTCCCTTATTCTGTAAGATTCTGTAGTTTTTGTGTATTTAATGCTCCAATCTGCAGTTTTCAGCCAGAAAAGTAATTCAAAGAGTCATTCAAAGAGTCAGTTTTTTTTCAAACCCCGTCCATCTGAGACTAGCACTGCCCACCTCAACTGATAAACCTATTACTTTGAATAGGTAGAAACATGTGAATAACTTTCAGTGGGTGGGGCTAGCCTTTGGTGGGTGGGGCTAACACCTGCTCAGGAATAAGATTTGAGGGGTAAATGCTCTAAAACTGCTGCATTTTACAGAATAAGTGACACAGCGCATGTCTGACACTAGCTTGTGCTGTCCTCAGCAAGGGGGGCATAACCTGTGTGACAGGTTCCCTTTAAGTAACCAAATAAAACAAGGTAGACCTTGTTTTATTTGATTATTTGTCCATTGCTGTATTAATACCTATAGAATTGTAGGGCTATAATAGGGAATCTTTAGAACTACATTTCGGCTCAACGTTGTCCATTTTAAGGAGATTACTCTGTAGGTAGGCAGGATTAGTCTTCCTTTTTATTACCTAACAAAGGTTAAGTTTTGGCTCGCTCTAAGGTACTCATAGATTTATTTTGGTTCTGTACAGCCCAACAACATGCAACTATGTAGAGAGCGCTTGCATTTGAGGGACCGAGTTAACACTTAAGTTAAATTTACACATGAAAGACTTTGTGCAGAAAGTTGTCCAGTTCATCAGTAAGAGGGTCAAAGAAATCAATGTGCTTTCTGCCAAAACAACCGATCTCAGATGAGTGAAACTGATTTCAATCACAGAAATGTCTGCAACAATTTTGCCTGGGTCGCTCTGGTATGCTACTTGACCCTATGAGGTCTAATTTATTAATAATTCAACTTTTCCCAGCATGTTGCTTTCATATCCAGCCTTTCCATCAAGCCTAAAGGATACTTATACATTATTCACAAAAAGTTAGGGATATTTGGCTTTTGGGTGAAATTTATTGAAAAAGTAAAAATTTCACACTACAGTGATATTTTATTCTGAAAGTCGGCCATTTAAGTCATAGCAGACAATGTTGATTTTCTCATCTAAAATAATTAAATGAAACATAACCCAACAACAGTGGAGGGTATACACCATCAAAAATGTCAATGTCTTAACGTCTAATGTAGCATTAAGCATCAATTACAGCTTGACAACAACATCTCATGCTGTTCACAAATCAAGTTATTGACTGCTAAGGCATGGACTCCCATTCTTCTTGAAGGGCAACCCTCAGGTCATTGAAGTTCAGGGGTACAGAGTTACAAGCTTCTACACAGCGACTCACCTGATATCACAGGCTTTCTAGGGGGTTCAGGTCTGGAGAAAGTGCATGCCACTCAAGTCGAGGTACCCCTGGCTCCAACAGCCATTCCCTAATGATGCGATCTTGATGAGCTGGAGCATTGTGATCAATGAAGATGAAATTAGCCCTGTGTTTTTCTTACAGAGGCATAATGACTAGATTAATAATTTTAATCTTGTCACTATACCATTCTCAAAGTGCAGGGCAGTTATGTACTGACTAGACACACCTGCCCACTCTATAACACCACCACGACCACCAAAGGCTTGTCTGGTGATAACAGTGACTGATGCATAGTGGTCTTCTTGATGTCTCCAGCATCATTGGCAGTTATCATTTCTGCTTAGAGTGAATCAACTTTCATCACTGGACAGCATTGAGGACCACTGGTCCCTCATTCAGTGTAAATGCTCCCTGGATCACCACAGACCACACTGATGTAAAAGGTTACGAATGGTCTGACATGACACTTGGGTGCCTCTTACCTCCCTTAAATGTGTGGCATTCATCATGCAGTGCAGCAGGGCATTGTTTACAATGAAGCAGTTATCAGTGTGTGATGTAGCTAAAAGAATGTCTTTCTGTCACTCTTCCAGTCTCTCTATAGCAACCTGCTCATCAATTGTAAGGTGTTGTCTTGGTCTCATGATTTCAAAATGTGAACAGTATTATGAGGAGGGATGTTTAAATCCTAATTCAAATTGATCCCCTAAATTTATTGGGAGATTCAGGGATCAAACACCTGTGGTGAATTTTGCTCCTTGTTAGAGATCAACCAGTTGTGCAGAATGTACTTAAACATTAAACAGTTGGACATGTGCATTCTAAAGTTAAGAGATGGGCTCATTCAATGTATTTAACCCCTTACCGACATTGGACGTACCCATACGCCATAAGGTTGGGTAGGGGTTCCTGCAAATTGACGTATGGGTACGTTATGGAGATCTTGCAAGCTCACAAGTGGAGCTCACAAGATTGCGGCATGGGACCAGTGTATAATAGCGCTGGCATCATGCCGCATCACCCATGGTTGGAGTGAGCTCTGGCCACGGGTGATTAAACCTTCGCTATCATGATCTATCATGATCACAGTAGCGAAGATACAGGAAGCAGGCGTGAGCTCCTCCTGCCTGTGATTGTTCCAGTATAAGGCGCTCAGCACTGCTACTGTTCTTCTAAAGGACAGCCCGGATGCTTTACTAAAGCATCTAGGCTGGCCAGTAACGTCACTATGCCCGAAATGCATTGTGGGCATGGTGATTGACAGTCGCCATGGAGACCAGTATACAGCAGCAATGCTGTGTACTGATCTGTCTTGTAACAACGATCTGAAGATCGTTGATACAAATCCCCTCTGGGGAAAAGTGAAAAAAAGATAAAAAATAAATAAAGTACCCATATTTGGTATCGCCGCGTACGTAACAACCTAACCTATATATTTGTCTCGGTCTTTAACCCCTAAGGGTGAACGACATAAAAAAATGGTCACAGAATTGCAATTTTTGTTCATTTCATGGCACATAAAATGGAATAAAAAGCAATCAAAAACTCATATAAACACCAAAGTGGTACCAAGTAAAACATCAGTTTATCCCACGAAAAAAAAGCCCTTACTGACTCCGTATACAGAAAAATTAAAAAGTTATGGCTATCAGAAGACAGCGATGCATAAATATTGTTTCACACAATAAAAATACTTTAAAAAAAAAAGTGCTTCCCACATAAAAAAAACTATATAAATTGGGTATCGCCATAATCGTCTCGACCCAGGGAGTAAAACTAACTTGACACAGATACTGCATGGTGAGCGCTGTTAAAAATAAAAATAAGAAACACTACTAGGATTGCAGTAGTTTCTTCACCCTGATGCCAAAAAGCTGATTTGAAAATGATACCAATAAAAATGTCAAATCATGCCATAAAAAAAGCTGCAATTCAGCTCCGTACACAGAAAAATAAAAAAGTTATGGCTCTCAGAATATGGTAGTGCAAAAACGTGTTTTCCTTTTGGAATAAAAGTGTTTTTATTGTGTAAAAGCAGTAAAGCTTCACAGTACAGTAACTAAATCCTTTTATGAGCCTGGAAACTACAAAAATCACTGAAACCAAAACACAAAGCTCTTAATCTAAAATCTACCTTTTATTATATTATCATTAAAAAATACTTACAATATTATCACACCCAAAAAGAACAAAGGCAAAAACCACTACCTATATTCCAAGATATCCATTACAAGATATCAAAAATAAATCTATATATCTTTCCCTAGGCAGACCCTACAATAACCTATGGACAGGTCGAGTGATCGTCCCGAAAAGGACGGCCCCACCGTAAGGAGGCTCACCCTATCGAATTGACTATCCTATCCCTGACCTACCTCAGATATAAATATCTCATCAATGAAGCAGATACATCACATGTCTATTCAAAACAAGTAGTAATGTACTACATAAACCACTATTGTTAGCAAGAATATATATTAGTCATCACCATGAAACATATGCAAAACGTAACTACGTAGATCTAGGGTTCAAACTCCATCAAAACCCATACATAATTGGTCTGACTAGGAATTTAATATTGTATAGAATAATCTAGGTCTGCTAATGATAGAGATCCTAGTGGTGAGGTCGCATGGATGTCAAACCAAAAAATACGACCTTAAGTGTCACTCCATAGTCTCTGTTACTCCAACATCTTCCTTTTCCCGACGCGTTTCCCCCAGTATGATGTAACCGGGTTCATCAGGGGAGTTAGCAATAATATGCACAAGGGGATCGGCAGTGATGTTTGCCCCTGGAAATTGATGACAATCTACCTAAGATAAAAGTCCTCTCTTAAATAGTCCGCCTTGAAGCGGGAAGACCTACCGTGTTCACCCACGATGTTACGGCGTTCTCTCGTTTCTATTGCGCATGCGTCAGAGTGATGTTGTCAAGGAGATCGGACGCTCATGTCAGAGCCCGCGTGAATACACGAGATCTCACGGCGTTCAGAACTCCCGACTGCGCATGCGCCGGCATACTATTATGAAGACAATTATCCATGAGCGTGCGCGGACTAGCGAAACCTCAGCTCAGTACTGCGCACGCATCCGTTTACCGTTGCCGTGGTGACCGGTTATCTGTAGAACCGCAAATTAGGACTACCAGCACATGGATCTATCATTGCCATAGTGGCCGGTTTCAGTATGTACAATAATTTAGCAAGAGAAGTACTATACAAGTTGAGTCTTATTATGAAATGAAGTATCTCCATCAGAGATTGATGCTGAGTCTCCAATTTCAATAATGCGAGTATTTCACCAATAAAGCCGCATTTTCCATTAGATCAGTAAAACAGATAATCATGCAGATCATTAGCACATTTCATGCATAGACTCTATGACAAGTGGCCAGGACTACTAACAAAGAGAGGACAGTTCAGTGGATATAATCCATCCGAACAAAGATACATACAATTGGTGACAAAAAAGATACTTTTTCAAAAGTTAAAGACGGTTGTTAGGCTATTCATGCCCTGGTTCACAAACAACCCAAGATCACTTTTATGAAGCCATAGGTACCCAAGTGGTGAAAGTTAATTCAAATAAAGCAGCCGAAGTATAACAACTCGTTTAATCCCTCCGGTTGCATAGATTTCAAACGATACGTCCATTCGGTCTCTTTACACAACAATCTCTTATCAATGTTACCTTTTCTGGTTGTGATGTTGATTTTCTCAATACATATAAACCTTAATTTAGATGAGTCTCCTATATGTTCCTGCCAGATGTGTCTCGAGATGGGGGTCTCTCGTCTATGTCTTATGTCTCCAAGGTGTTCCCCTATTCGTACTTTCACGGGTCTGATCGTTTTGCCCACGTACTGCTTCCCGCAGTCGCAATTGCAAAGATACACAACACCTTGGGACCGACAATTCAGAAAATCACGGATAGTGTAAGTCTTCCCTGTCACATTACTCTTAAATTCTTTCGTCTGATGTACATAGTTACAAAAAGTGCACCTTCCACACCTAAACATGCCAAGTGGCTTGCGGTCTAGCCAGGTACCCTCTGGTCTAGGTGGAATGTAATGACTCTTGACCAGTCTGTCCCTAAGAGATCTACCTCTCCTATACGTAACCTGGGGTCCTGTAGACAGGTGGTCACAAAGATCCACATCCATCTTCAGAATTCCCCAGTATTTACGTAGGATTCTCATGACCTCATTATTTCGGTCATCAAAAGTGCCAATTATCCTGAATTCCATTGAGTCTTCTGTTCGAATGTCTTTGATGTTTAATAGACTGTCCCTGTCTTTTAATAATGCATTTCTGAAGGCAGGTTTTAGGGTTGACAATGGGTACCCTCTTTCTAGAAATCTATTCCGTAGATCATTCGCTTGTGAATAGAAATCCTGAATCCTAGAACAATTTCTGCGGACTCTGAGGTATTGTCCTTTAGGTATTCCCCTCTTCAAATTTGTGGGATGATGAGACTCCCACCTGAGGAGGCTGTTCGTTGCAGTTTTTTTGCGGTGGGTGCAAGTCTGGAGGCAACCCAGATCGTCCCTACGAATCCAAAGATCCAAAAAGGCAATCTCAGATGCATGAATTTCAAAAGTGAATTTCAATCCAATGTCATTTATATTCAATGCATCGATGAATTCCCTGAACGACGCCTCCGTGCCCTGCCACAGCACGAAGACGTCGTCAATGAACCTGCCCCAAAATAAGATATTCCTAGTATGTATGTCCATCTCCTCTCCGAACACCAGGGTCCGTTCCCACCAGCCCAGGAACAGATTAGCATACGTGGGAGCGCAAGCGCTCCCCATAGCCGTGCCCCTGAGCTGGTGGTAGACCCTGGGCCCGAAGAGAAAATAGTTGTGGGTCAATGTAAATTCAAGCAATCTTAACACTAGATCATTGTGTTCTTCAAATTGCCTGCCTCGCATACTCAAGAAATACCTCACCGCTAGTAGGCCCCAGTGGTGTGGAATGCTACTATAAAGAGCCTCCACATCCACCGAAGCCAACCATACATCTTGATCAATGCTTATACCTTCAAGTTTCTTGAGGAGATCGGCTGTGTCCCTCAGGTAGGAAGGGAGGGTCACCACAAAGTCCTTCAGGACTCTGTCAATATAGACCCCCACATTTTGTGTTAGTGATCCTATCCCTGACACTATGGGGCGCCCCTTTAAAGGGATCAGCCCTTTATGTACCTTTGGCAGGGAGTAAAAGGTCGCAATTTGTGGCTTGTTAGGTAAAAGCTCCTAATCTAAAAGGTAGATTTTAGATTAGGAGCTTTGTGTTTTGGTTTCTGTAAAAGCAGTAAAACATGTATAGCATAAAAAAAATATATAAATTGGATATCGCTGTAATTGTATTGACCTGATGAGTAAAGTTAGCAAGTCATTTATACTGCACAGTGACCGCTGGAAAAAATAAAAACAAGAAACACTACCAGGATTGCTGTACTTTGTTCAAAATGCCTCAGAAAAACCTTAATAAAAAGTGATCAAAACGTCATACGAACCCCATAATGGTAACAATAAAAACATCAACTCAACGCAAAAAACAGGCCCATAATCAGCTCCGTATACAAAAAAATAAAAAATTACTATCAGACTATGACTGTCAGGGCTAGGCTGCACTCAGGCTGCAGGGATCAACAGGCTGCAGCAGTTGATTTGCAACCCCACCCTGATACTCTTGCTTCTGGCAGCAATGTGAATGACAGACGCCCAGCCACTCCGGACAGGGGGTGTATCGCACCAGCCAATGGGAGGACCCGGAGGCCGCTCCAGTCAGCTACAGGGGCGGTATCCAGGAAACCCATTTAAACTCCCTGCTAGCTGAGTGCTGCGCCTGCGATATTTCCTGGCTGCCTTGCTTTCCTGTTATTTTTATTGTGCTGTTTACTTGTGCACCTGACCTCGGCTTGTTTACTTACCTCGGCTTGTCTTCTGATTTTGTACCTCGCTCTCGTTTTGCTTTTGACCCCGGCTTGTTTACGTTTATTCTTCTGGATTTAATTTTTGGCTTTGGCGTTTCCGTTTTGGTTTTGACTCGGACTGTCGGACTATTCTTCCTGCTGACGGCCCCCCGCACTCTAGCAGCGCAGGGACTGTTGCCCAGTTAACTCTGCTGCCTAGGGCAGCACGTCAAGCAGGCAGGGACAGTGGGCTGGGTTTCAGTCAGGGCTCACTGTACCTCCCTTTGACGTGACAATGACGGCATAAAAATGCAATTTTTATAAACGCATTTCTATTGTGTAAAAGTAGTAAAACATAAAAAAAACGCAAAATCAACAGACAACCCTGGCACACAGATTCCACTAAACAGCTGAGGCGAGCTTCCAGAATTGCAGAACGCCGCTGGAAGAAAACTCGCTTCACCGACGAATATGCCTCATACAAACAATCACTACATACATTTAAATCTGCACTCACCCTAGCCAAACAGGATTACTTCACCAATCTCATATCCTCTCTGTCTCACAACCCCAGACAACTATTCAACACCTTTAACTCTCTCCTCCGCCCACCAGCACCTCCTCCACCCGCTCTCCTTTCAGCAGACGACTTTGCCATTCACTTCCTACACAAGATCAACCTTATCAGAGAAAGCTTCAGCCCCCAGTCCCCAGCGCCTTCCTCTATATCTGCACAATGCTCTTCCCCCTTAACTTGTTTTCCCACTCTTACACATGATAATCTTTCCTCTCTACTGTCCAAATCCAACCTCACCACCTGTAATCTTGACCCACTGCCATCACACCTTATCCCAGACCTTAGTGCTGCTTTCATCCCAGCCCTCACCCATCTTTTCAACTTATCGCTCACCTCGGGCATCTTCCCTTCCTCCTTTAAACATGCTACTGTCACTCCCATCCTTAAAAAAACATCCCTTGATCCCTCCTCTCTGTCCAACTATCGCCCCATCTCACTGCTCCCTTTTGCCTCCAAACTCCTCGAGCAGCATGTCTACCTTCAACTGTCCTCCCACCTCTCCTCCAATTCTCTTCTTGACCCACTACAATCTGGTTTCCGACCCAACCACTCTACTGAAACTGCCCTAACCAAGGTCACCAATGACCTAGTAACTGCCAAAGCCTCACGCCAGTACTCTGTCCTTCTCCTTCTAGACTTGTCCTCTGCCTTTGACACTGTTGACCACTCCCTCCTGCTACACATCCTCTCCTCCCTCGGCATCATGGACTTGGCTCTTTCCTGGATCTCCTCATACCTTTCTGATCGGACATTCAGCGTCTCTCACTCTTGCTCCACCTCCTCCCCCCAGGCACTCTCTGTTGGTGTCCCCCAGAGGTCAGTCCTGGGTCCCTTACTCTTGTCTATCTACACCCTTGGTCTGGGTCAACTCATAGCTTCACATGGCTTTCATTACCACCTGTATGCTGATGACACCCAACTCTACATCTCCGGCCCAGATGTCACCTCTCTTCTCTCCTGGATCCGAGACTGTCTATCGTCCATTTCCTCCTTTTTCTCCTCCCGTCTCCTAAAACTAAATGTGGAGAAAACAGAATTCATCATCTTTCCACCGTCCCCCTCCATCCCTCCACCTGATCTCTCTATCACTGTCAATGGCTGTACACTCTCACCTGTTCCGCAAGTCCACTGCCTTGGGGTAGTCCTCGACTCTGCTCTGTCCTTCAAACCACACATCAAAACCCTCACCTCTGCCTGCCGCTTCCACCTGACTACTGCAACATCCTTCTCTGTGGCCTCCCATCCAGCACTCTTGCTCCCCTTCAAACCATTCTCAACTCTGCTGCCCGTCTTATCCACCTCTCTCCTCGTTACTCCTCTGCCTCTCCCCTCTGTCAATCCCTTCACTGGCTACCAATTGCTCAGCGAATTAATTTCAAGTTGCTAACCATGACCTACAAGGCTCTCCATGACCTCTCCCCTCCATACATCTCTGCCCTAATCTCCAGATATCTCCCCTCACGCAATCTCCGCTCCTCACAGGACCTTCTTCTCTGTTCTCCTCTTATCAGCTCCTCACATAACCGTCTCCAAGATTTCTCTCGTGCTCCCCCCACACTCTGGAACTCTCTGCCCCAACACTTCAGACTCTCCCCCTCTCTCACCAGTTTCAAAAGCAACCTGAAAACCCATTTCTTCAGGATTGCCTAAAACCTACAATAACCCTGCTGCCACTGTACTACCCCACAAACATGTCTGCCCCTCTCCTCCTGTCTCTTCCCTCCTCCTTGTAGATTGTAAGCCTTCGCGGGCAGGGTCCTCTCTCCCTCTGTACCAGTTATAAGTCATTCATTGTCATTAATGTACTCACTTGACATATCATGTATGTGACCCCCTCAAATGTACAGCGCCATGGAATCAATGGCGCTTTAAAATAAATGTTAATAATACTAATAATAAACTGTATAAAATTTATAGCCTTGTAATTGTACCAACCCACATAGTAAACAATGTAAAAATGAAGCCCAAAAAATAATGGCGGAACTGCATTTTTTCCCTCCATTTTCATGGCCCAATGCTAAAAAAAACTATTGAACACCCATGCTTCCAAAATCCGCAATACATCCCTAGATGAGATTCCTGAGGGGTGTTGGATCCAAAATGAGACAACTTCTGGAAGGTTTCACCTGTTCTGCTAATTTTAGGGTTTGCAAATGTGACATGACACCCACCAAAATCTGCATTCCAAAAGCCAAATTGCACTCCCTCCCTTGTATGCCCTGCCATGTTCCCAAACAGCAGTTTACACCCATATGTAGGGTATTGTCAAACTTTGAAGAAATTGCGTAACACAATTTGGGATATTTTTTTTCCAGGATTCTTTGTAAAAATTAAACATTTTCAGCTAAAACTGCAGACTGTTGGAAAAATTTTTTTTTTTACATTTTCAGAGTCAAACGCTAAAACAATTTTTGGAACACCTGTGGGGTCAATATGCTCACTGCACCCCTGGATATATTCCTTAAGGGATGTAATTTCCAATATGGTGTCTTTTTAGGGATATTTATTAAGTTTTAGCACCTTAGGGTGTCTGCCAACCTGAAATTGTAGCTAAATAAAATCGGAATGAAAATGAGACCCCAGAGTCCGGTAGATGCTCCTCCTATTCTGGGGCTTGTGGTTGAGGCAAATAGCGCACTAGCGCCACATATGGGATATCACTAAAAATGGCAGAAACTGGGGAACTAATGTTGAGTTTCATTTACCTGGTCACATCTACCGTGTTCCAGTGAATAAAGGATACAAATTTAATATCATACAAAAAAAAGTGAAATGTTGAAATTTCACCTCCACTTTGTTTAATTTCTGTGAAATACCTAAAGGGGTAACGTCCTAAATGATTTTTAAAATACTTTAAGAGGTCTAGTTTCTTACATGGGGTTATTTATCCCCATAAATAACCTAACATACAGGCCCCTCAAAGCCAAATCAGAACTGGACTGGTCCCTAAAAAAAGGAATTTTGCAAATTTTCTACTAAATTTCTAATTTTCTAATGTCGTAAAAACAAAAAGACATTTAAAAAATTATACCAACATACAGTAGACATATGGTAGATGCTAGTTATAAACTATATTGTGTGGTATAACTATCTGTCTTACAAGCAGAAATTTTTGAAGTTTGCAAATGGCAAATTTTTCAAAATTTCACGATATTTTGATATTTTTCACAAATAAACAAGGATTGTATGGACCAAAATTTCTTAATAACTTAAAGCACAATGTGTCATGAGAAAACAATCTCTGAATCACTTAGATAGGTAAGTGTCAAAAAGTTATTCTCACATAAAGTGACACATGTCAGATTTTAAAAACAGAGCTCTGTCAGGAAGGCCATAACTGGCTCCAGTGGTAAGGAGTTAAAAAACAATTTCAAGAAATTTGATGTTCATCCTGAAATTTTAACCAAAAGCCAAATAGCCCTAACTTTTTGTGAGTAGTGTACCTTTGACTGTGATTTACAGAAATGTAATTACATCTCAGGATTCTTTTTTCCATTCTTGCTCTCTCAAGATTCAGTCTATTGCACGTATTGATCTATTGATTTTTGCTAATAGATCTATGCAGGCCAAAGCTCTCCTCTATTTCTAATTTGAATGTAATATGTCCGTTTAATATGAACGTGTCTTTTCTATAATAGTATGATTTGGAAAGAATGGCCATCAGATGTTTATATTCACATTCCTCAAAGCTGCAAGGAGATTCAGACAGTTAAGTGAAAAAACAAAATTAAAAAAACTGAATAACAGCCTATAATATTTACCCTCTTTGCTTCTGAGCCCAGGAGCGAAAAAGCTAAGAATAGGAGCATTGCATGGGTCTAGTTTAGGGTATGAAATTAGTGGTCTGCTCTGGAGTCTACATTAAGTTACGGGGTCTACTCTAGTTTGGAGATCTGGTTTACGGTCTGAATGTATTTGTACTGGTATACAGGCTGGGGATGGCTAGAGAAGCGAGGGACCCAATATGTTTTAGTAGTAAATTCTGTAGTGAGCAGAAGTCCTCATAGCTGTCTGGGCTTGATATATAAGAGAAGAAAAGAGAGCATATATTACCTGTTTACCACATCTATGGGGGAACTGTCCAATCTCCTGACATGTCTCTTTTAGTAAATTTCTTAACTACATGAAGTATACAAAAAATTTTGTGTAGCCCACACATAACTGACAAAAGATGAGGGCACAGATGACTTTACTACTTGTCACCAGTCTTCATATTCTACTGCTTCTATTTCCCAAATCTGAGAAACAGATATCACTCTAAAGTTTATTCTATAATCATTCTGGGCCTTATGTATGAAAACTGTCTAGCATTAAGACCTTATTTGTTCCCCATAGTAAACAATCAGAGCTCTCCTTTCGAAAAAATAAAAGCTGAGTTCTGATTGGTTGCTATTGACAACAAAGAAAGTCCTAGAGTTAGACAGTTTTCATACATAAGGCCCAATATGTTCTTTTTTTTTAGAGCAATAGAGAAGTGAGGTTATGTGCATGTATTAGAGCCATAGGCTTTACCATTAACTTTTTTATAATTTATTTTCAGTACATTTATGTCAGTTACAAGTCTATGTCAAATTTACTAATAATCTAAAGTTAAAGGTCCTTAATTTAGAAAGAAATGTCAAGACAGA
Organism: Phyllomedusa bahiana; assembly: GCA_025379985.1. Taxonomy (NCBI): domain Eukaryota; kingdom Metazoa; phylum Chordata; class Amphibia; order Anura; family Hylidae; genus Phyllomedusa; species Phyllomedusa bahiana. The sequence continues at coordinate 53,485 of JAODAL010012703.1, forward strand.
GTGCAAATGTAAATCAGCAGTATAAGCAGGATCGATTGTGAAAAGTGTTTTTTTTTAAAACTATGAACATCAAGCAGTTTGTGAATAAGTGTGCAGTGCTTGAATTACTGTGACATGGTCAGATTTGCTGAGACCCTGGTTCAAATCCCTATGTCAGCACTATGTGACCTTGGACAAGTCACTTCATCTTTCTTTTGTCTGTGGCTTTAAAATTAGGTTTATAGCTTGAGTGAACATTTGCTGTGTTTGAAATACAAAGTAGTGCTGGTTCAACCTTCTAAATAATTAACATTCAGAGTAACCATAATATGCTTCCAGTATTTGCTTCATTTTATTCTTAGTCAATTACTTTAGTTTTTTTCTTCTATTTCGTTTTTTCTTCTCTATTAAGACATATATTTGTGTAAATGAAAACATGTGAATCCTATGTATTTCATAGAGTGGTTTTCTAGTCTATAAGCATATTATTTTTGGTGTATGTCGAAGTTCATACATTAAGCCCTAGCACCGTGAGCAAGGGCTCAATACTTAGCCCGAAACGGGGTGGTGGTTATCAGTGTACCCTCTGCGTAATGTATAAAGAATAAAAGCAGCATTAATTTTTTTGCATCAATGCTGGCCCTCATCTTCATTTGTTTGCTGGATTCGTTTGTGGGCTCTTTGCCGGGAGCCAGAGGACCGGGCGTGGGGAAGGTGCAAGCTGCCTCAGACAGGAATGAACAGGTGCAATGGAAAGAACATCAAGTGGTGAGTTGCAGTCTCTTTTTCACATTATAGTGAACTTTCCTTGCTGTTTGCACCATTTTATATACAGCAATTATAATCAGGACTTTTTCAGAAAAATTGTGTAACGTCCACGTCCCATTTCCAGTGTGCTAGGTGCCAGGAGTATAGTATTCATTAGAAATAAACTTTGTTATCTGCAAAGACTTTGGGCGACATGTATGAAGATTGGTGCGTCGGAGCGCCCGTTTTCGCCACATCGAAGGTGAAAGCTGCACCTCATGTATGTTGGCACCCGAGGTGCGCTCATACATGCGGTGTAAAGTACCCTGCACCTCGCCAGTGTGTGAGGCGCAGTGCGGGACTTAGGCACAGAAGGGACTGCGCCTAAGATTCGCCGCCTAAGGAGGTGTGCTCATACATGCGGTGAAAAGTTCCTTGCGCCTCGCCAGTGTGTGAGGCACAGTGCGGGACTTAGGCGCAGAAGGACTGCGCCTAACGTATTCCGATTCGAGACAGGCTGGAAAACAGCGAGAAATCATTAAACATGTTAGTGAAGAGCAAAAAGAGTTGTCTTTCAAATGAATGAATGAATAAAGTGAAAAATCAAAGCTGTCTAAAAGTGATTAAATGTGGTGAAAAAGTGGATCATTTAAAATTAAAGGGAAAATATAAAAGATCGCTCAAGAAATAAATCTCGGCTCTCAGCTTCGTGAGGCATGGAGTATGAATCAAAAAAATCATTTTTATTAGGTGTAAGACATTATCTGAAAAAGAGCTCAAACCTTCTAAAAACATACGTAAATAAAATCACTAACAAAAAATCAATAACAGCGCAACATCAGGAATTGGGATATTGGATGGGAAATGCAGTAATTAAAATTCTGTAAGCGCTTCTCATTGGTCGGCATCAACCAGCCAATCAGAATAGGAGCGACAGTGACCCATTATAACCTATGGAGAAGTATTGACCAATCAAATGAAAAGGCGGGACAGTTAAAAATACAGTAAAAAAGGCAGAAAAGAGCTGATTGGTTGAGACCAGGCGGCAGATATGAATGCACCAATCATATGTAGTGCGTCTATCTTGAGTGGAGCAAGAAGGGCACGATAGAAGGGCACCCTAATAGTTATTACTGTCTATGGGAAATATTCTAGCACTGTGATTGGTTGGGGGGAAGAGGGGCTCGCCCTGCTTAGCCAATCATCGGGTGAGCTACTTATCTCATAGAGTTCTATGGGGAAAAGAAATGCAGAGCGAGCTCTGTTTGTGATTGGCTAAGTTAAAAGAGGCGCGATTGTTGGGGCCAATGGGAGAGCGAGCGACGCTCTTATGGGTTTTCTAATGCAATCTATAATAAAACTATACATGCCCGAAATCAAATGATACGACTCACGAAGTTGTACCGATCTCTATATAAAATGAACAATAATATGGGGGTAACGAAAATAAACAAATAAAAATGAATTCATTTTTATTTCTTTATTTTCGTTACACCCATATTATTGATCATTGGCTAACGAAAATAAAGAAATAAAAATGAACTCATTGAATTCATTTTTATTTGTTTATTTTTGTTACCCCCATATTATTGTTCATTTTATCTAGAGATCGGTACAACTTCGTGAGTCTTTTCCATTTGATTTCTGCCATGTACAGTTTTATTATAGATTGCATTAGAAAACTCATAAAAGCGTCGCCTGCTCTCCCATTGGTCCAAATAATCGCACCTCTTTTAACTTAGCAAATCACAAACAGAGCTCGCTCTGCATTTCTTTTCCCCATAGAACTCTATGAGATAAAAAGCTCACCCGATGATTGGCTAAGCAGAACGAGCCCCTCTTCCCCCCAACCAATCACAGTGCTAGAATATTTCCCATGGACAGTAATAACTTTTAGTGCACCCTTCTATCCCGCCCTTCTTGCTCCACTTAAAATCGACGCACTACATATGATTGGTGGATTCATATCTGCCGCCTGGTCTCAACCAATCAGCTCTTTTCTGCCTTTTTTACTGTATTTTGAACTGTCCCTCCTTTCCATTTGATTGGTCAATACTACTCCATAGGTTATAATGGTTCACTGTCGCTCCTATTCTGATTGGTTGGTTTTTGCCGACCAATGAGAAGAGCTTACAGAATTTGAATTACTGTATTTCCCGGCAGTTTTCAATATCCCAAATCCTGATGTTGCGCCGGTGGCGGCGATAAGCACGTTGTTAGGGATTTGATTGATGTATGTTTTTAGAAGGTTATAGCTCTTTTACAGATAATATTTTACACCTAATAAAAATGATTTTTTTTAATCATACTCCATGCCGCACGAAGCTGAGAGCCGAGATTTCATTGCCCCGATCTCTCCATAGACTACAATGGAACAAAGTAGCTTGCACTGTGATTGGCCGGGATAGCCAAGCCCCTGCTAGCTTAACCAATCAGCTCTTTTCTGCCTTTTTTACTGTATTATGAACTGTCCCGGCTTTTCATTTGATTGGTCAATACTACTCCATAGGTTATAATGGGTCACTGTCGCTCCAATTCTGATTGGTTGGTTTTTGCCGACCAATGAGAAGAGCTTACAGAATTTGAATTACTGTATTTCCCGGCAGTTTTTAATATCCCAATCCCTGATGTAGCGCCGGCGACGGCGACAAACGCGTTGTTAGTGATTTGAGTGATATATGTTTTTAGAAGGTTTTAGCTCTCTTTCAGATAATGTTTTACACCTAATAAAAACGATTTTTGGAATCATACTCCTGCCGCACGGCGCTGAGGTTTATTTCTTTTGCGATCTTATATATTTTCCCTCTAATTTTACGTTCTCGCTTCACTTCGCCTCCTCCGGCTCATTTAGACCACAATCAACTAGGTGTGCCTGTCTGAGCTGCAATGCACCTCACTTTGCCGACCCGTGATCATGCATGCATTGGAGTATTCGAAAGTTCCGCGTCCCGCCCCAGAACACTCACACTGCACCCATTGCACGCCCCTTCGTGTTCGGCGCAGCCGAAAATGGCAAAGCTTGCGCCTAACATCGCATCCCTGCATCCGACAGGGGATTCGGATCGGTGAGCCGCAGTTTTCGCCAGAAAACAGGTGCAACTCCCAATCATACATGTCGCCCTTTGTTGGAAAGAGCTACATGTTTGTGCTGCAACATCTTGAGGGCAACATCTTGAGGACTTACCCCAGTCCAACCAGCGGATGCAATCAGCATATAAATCAATATCCAGCACTCTTAGACCATAACGAGTAGAGTAAGTTCAAATATAAAAACTTCTTACTTTATTTCGTCATTTTAAAATACATGTACAGGCACACTCAGCTGAGAAGCAGTACAAAAAAACAACCAACGCATTTTGGCTATAGAGCCTTATTCCAGGACCTGCAGTGCTGGATATTGATTTCTATGCTGATCACATTTGGATGGAGGTTGCTGCTGGAGATCCTTACACCATATTCAATTTGGAGACACACCCGACTCCTGAAGCTTACGATGAGCTGATTGCATTTGGTTGTTATTTGACCAGTGGATGCATTCAGCTGCCAACTGGGGGCTGTGACATGGGGATCTTCTCTCTTAGGGCATGTCCCCATGGCACAGGTTTGCGGCCATTTTTTCAGACGGTTTACGGTTTTGCAGACCATCTGAAAAACCGACTGCAAACGAACACACCGGGCTTCTATGGAAAACCCGTGCAGTGGGGACTGCTGCACGGGTTTTCTGCCCGGCGGCTTTTCAAAGCGTCAGCTGCCCAAAAACATTGTGCATGTTTATTCTTTCGTTCAGTTTTCGGTTGGAATATGTGCATGTCAATGGGAAGGGGGAGGGCTTTTCTCTGCTCATCGCGGAGGACAGCCGTCCACCCCTTGGCGACAAACCGGACAAACACCGATCGGTTTATCCGACCGGTATTTGTCCTCTGCCGTGTAAACAGGCCCTTAGTCTCCATGCCCCACTCTGGCCAGTGACAAACGGATTGTGGTGTCTATGTTTGCTTCAGGTCTGTGTTATATTTATCATCAATGAAGTCTTGTTGAAGTTTCACATATTACATCTACAGTCTGTTCAACTGCACAGGGGTCAGCAAGCCAAGTGGCCTGTCCACATTTCATAAGAAAAGTAACAGCACTGCTTACTGCTGGCTAGATTGCATTTAACCCATTTCCAATTATTTTGTGTCTTCAAATTTTATATTGTCCTTTATAAAAGACACTTATAATTGGTAAAAATTTTACTTTTGAAACAAGTAAACACACAAAGTATTGTGTGCTACCCACACTACACCGAGTACCCATTTGGTATGCACAACGACTTAGACAAGCCAATACAATGTTTTCTAACTCATCTTCTAAATAGGACAGTGGGAGAGAATGGGTTTAGGGACAAATCAAATTTGCTACAGAGTAATGTGGGAGGCAAGATCAGGCTATGTTTTGCATATACAGTATGTCACACATATCCATAAATGTAACCTAAAATGAACCAGAAAGACAGCACTGAAATGCATATATACATAGATTTAATAGAAAGACAGACAGATGTGTACAGCTAAAATGTTAACTGAAAACTAAAGTTAAAATGGTATTTCAATGTAAGCAAGATTATTCTGAGTAAACAAATCAAGAAATGAAGGTAAATGTTGCTCTGTTTATTCATCTAATTTTGTCAATAGCACAATATCTAATTACTGCATGCTGGCATCATATTTGAAAAGCGAGTATAATAAGTAGTTCGATGTCTGAAACATTGGAATTCCACTGAGTTAATGCTGCCATATTTGACAATGTGAACGTCTAATTTGAGATAAAACAGATAAACAATTTCTGGATAAATTTGTACAATACATCAATAGCAATCATGTTACAATTCAGTATACCAATAGTAATAGTATCACTTTATTATTCCCATAAACAAGACAGAAAAACTTCCTAATTTAAGCATAGTGGGATTTATAAACTATTATTACAGATAAATTTATTTTTAGTTGTACTGACCAAAATGGTTTTGCACTTTTATTTGATTTATTTCCTTGAACAAGTTTAAGTTTAGTAGCCAAACCATGTTTAAAGGGGTTCTCCACCTCATAACAAAATCAAACAAAGAACTCCAGGGTGTCCCAATAAATAAATGTATACTTACCTACCAGAAACCAGAGGTCCCTCCTTCCAATGCAGCATCTCTTCAATCTCCTGATTTTGTTCTTGAAATTCTGAATAGGCCTCTACCTACATCATGGTTCAGAGCTGTTCACTTCCGAACAGTGGTGTACATTAGTGGCACATGACTACAGCAATAGTGGTGTCCCCATTAGGAAGTTTAAGGATAAAAACAAGACCAAGGAGCTGCAGCACTGTAACCGGAGAAAGGTAAGTATACATTTATTTATGTTATCGGGGGGCCCCAGATGCTGTTTGTTTGATTTTTTTTTACAAGGTGGATAACCTCCTTTAACTCCTTAATGGCCGCCCACCGTCTTTTGATGGCGGGCATTTCAGGTCGTTTGTCTACAGCGACGTCTTTTGGCGCCGCAGCAGCGCTAAGATCGGGGCTGTACTACACAGACCTGATCCCATCGCAGCTCCTGCGAGCACCGGGGATGCTTTAACCCTTTGATTGCCGTGGATCGTCACCGCAGTGCAATCACAGGGTTTCCCTGCTCTGTCGGGTGATCGGAACACCCGGTGACCTGACAGAGCCTGGGGAATGGCTGCATAGTCAGCGCTAGGGACCTAGAGTAGCCCCAGGGTTGTCTGTGTAACAAACCAGTGATCTGGCCAGACTGTGTGCTGTCCTGATCACTGCCTGTGTCAGACTGACACAGATTATAATGTATTAGCATATATGAATATGCTAATACATTACTAAGTGTAAAAAAAAAAAACAATTCTTCCTTCACGGTATTTAAAAAAAAAGTAAAAAACATAAAAAGTGTAAAAAAAATAAATAAAAAATAAATAATAACAAAAATATATAATTAATAAAAAATAATTGTGCATTAATTACACACACAAAAAAACTACACATATTAGGTATCCACACAACCGTAATAACCTGTATAATTAATCTAACAAGTTAATAAGTGTGAAATGGGAATGGTGTAAAAAAATGTAAAAAAAAACCCCAATTTTTTTTTTCAAAATTGAAAAAAAATTCTGCAATTATTTATAAGTGAACTTAAACTAGTCCCCCATAAAGTACAACTCATCTCAAATAAAATGAGGCCTCATACAACTGCATCATTGAAAAAATATAAAAGTTACAAATGTTTAAATGCAAGGAGGCAAAAACTAAAAAAAATTTTCTGGTCATTAACTACTTTTCAGTCCTGGGGCTTAAGGGGTTAAATTAACTACTTTACTTTTTTTCTTTTTTTTCCCTTGTAATGCTCACAAATTAGGAGCAGGTGTACAGTCACTAAAATTTCCAGAGCAAGCAAACCTCTTTGCTGCTTTTTTATTCCAGTACATTATACATTACAACTGTCTATACACTAGATTGTTTACCGTGCATGCAAATATTGGTCATCTTATTGTAGCAGCCCTTTATCAAATCATGTTCTGGCGTGGGTGTGTTTGCACACCCTGGAGACATTTCTAAATATACGCTGGAAAAATCAGACTAAAGGCCTACTACAATGATCAGCCCCAAAAGTTTTACATATTGGAAATAATCTGGTGTATCAACTGTTAAACCAATGTTTTGAAAGAAAAAGAAAAATCAAACAGAAAAATAAATTTTTGGAGTGCTGGCTACATGCTGACTTCATCTAATTTAGTTGGGGCAGCAAATGTTTCAAGAAGTTCCATTTCCGTATTTGAAGCAAACTCGCATATGGACAGGCATGCAGTCACTAAGACTCATGCGGACAGTTAAGAAAAGCCTTCACTTGCAAAAAGAACATATATATATCTCATATTACCTTAAACAGTGTGGCTCTGCTTGGTGACCACATTCATTTCACTCTTGATCTCTCATTAGATTTTAAAATCATGCAGTTGAATTATTGTATTGTGAGTGTGGCAAAAATGATTGATGCTTTGCAATCATTTGTGCCATGATGTATGTGAAGCTTGAAATGTGTGAATAGTGTACAAATTATACATTGTTTCAAATTATTTTACTATTTGGCAGTTGACATGCAACCTAAGTTTTATATAAATCCTATTCAACTACTTGAGATTTCCATTTCTTTGTCCTCTAAGAACTATTTGGGATCTTGATCTGGATGAACATTAGAGTACGTTCCCACGGCAAAGACAAAATACTGGTTGACTTTTCCGACCGCTATTTGGTCTTTTTTTGGCACATAGGGGATGGCTTTTGTTCGTGGATTGCAGATTCAAGCCAACCCATTTCACTCCCACATGTTCATGTTCTGCCAGAAAACTGGGCAGAAAAATGAACATGTTATAAGGTTTTAGGAACGGCGATGGTGTAAAAAACATCTGTGCAATGGGGACTGCTGAACGGATTTTCTATTTAAATTAATGTAAAAGATTAACACTTGGTTTACAGACAGTTTTCAAATCCGAAATCTGTCTGTAAAACCGACTGAAAACCCTGCCGTGGGGACAAGCCCTAAAGGATCTTTATCTGGATGAACATTATTCTGTTACTTCACTGGCATATATGAGACAATGTCATCTGACCTCACTGTTTAGGAAGCATGTTTGAATTAATGAGTAATAAGCCAACTGTAACAAAACTTGATAGGTGGATGAAGATCAGATATCTATATGAGAAACCAGATCTTGTGTTCTCCACTACTGTTCCAATACTCAGACTACTTATTTTAATCATTTACTACTGGACTGCTGTAAAAGGTGTCACTCCTGTTATGGTGCTTTCATTCATAGTTTCATAGTTTCATAGTTTGTAAAGCCGAAAAAAGACGAGACGTCCATCCAGTTCAGCCTGTTGTGCTAAGGTGTTGATCCAGAGTAAGGCAAAAAACCCCAATGAGGTAGAAGCCTATTGTCCTCATTTTAGGGAAAAAAATTCCTTCCCGACTCCAATCTGGCAATCGGAAAATCCCTGGATCAATGACCCCTCTCCAGAATCCAGTCCCTATAATTTGTTATATTATCACGCTCCAGAAATGCATCCAAACCCTTTTTGAACTCTGTTAGTGAATTCACCGTGACAAGTCCCTCTGGCAGAGAGTTCCACAGTCTCACTGCTCTTACAGTAAAGAATCCCTTTCTATGTTTACGTAGAAACTTTCGTTCCTCAAGACGTAGAGGATGCCCCCTTGTTCTAGATACAGCCTGGTATAAATAAATCTGGGAGAGATCTCTATATTGACCTTTGTATATATTTAAACATATTTATTATGTCCCCCCGAAGCCGTCTTTTCCTCTAAACTAAATAACCCTAATCTTGCTAATCTTTCTGGGTACTGTAGTCCACCCAGTCCTTTTATTATTTTGTTGCCCGCCTTTGTACCTGTTCAAGCTCTACAATGTCTTTCCTGTGCACTGGTGCCCAAAACTGTACACAATATTCCATGTGTGGTCAACCAGTGACTTGTATAATGGGAGAATAATGTTCTTATCATGTTCCACTATGCCCCTTTTAATGCACCCCATGATCCTATTTGCCTTGGCAGCTGCTGTCTGACACTGGCTGCTACAATTAAGTTTACTGTCCACCAGGATTCCCAAGTCCTTCTCCATGTCACTTTTACCCAGCCTTTTTCCATTTAACATGTAGTCATGTAATGGATTTTTCCTCCCCATGTGCATAACCTTGCATTTATCTGTGTTAAACCTCATCTGCCATTTGAATCTATTGTAGTGGAAAGGGGTTGTCCAGTTCTTTTTTTTTTTTCTTTTATGAATTAAGATCACTAAACTCACAAAATGTGTTTACATACTTTACTGATGTTTATTGTTTGTTAGGTGTGTGTTTTATACGTATTTTTTTACTATTTCGATGGCATAAGTGATATTTTCCATTCAGAACCCCCCTTTACTCGGGAACATTAAAAAAACACGGGCCCCTGTGGCTATGCCCTACACGCTAGTCAGGAGGCAGTAGCTGCTATAATGTATCCACCCACTGACCTCACCCAAAAAAGTGTTACACTACTTTATGTAGTACAAAAACGGATCAGCAGCACTTTACAAAGGCTAAGAGACAGTCAAACAATGAATATATGAACTATTCGAAAAACATTACATGAAAATTATATGAAAATTTGAGGCTCTGGCACACATTTTTGATCACAATTGTGAGGAACCACCCACCAATGACAAGGCGACCTCAGTTTAGAAGGGGACCTACACAATAATGTTCTCACCTCCCTTGGTGCCTTCTCAGGCTTCCATACTTTCAGGGAATGAAGGTCCCAGCTACACTATATACTGATGAAAAACAGTCTGTGTGGGTGGGTAAGGTGAGAGTATTATAGTGTAGGTCTCCATCGGAATTGAGATCAACTTATCTTTGGTGGCCCTCATAATTTTGATAAAAAATGAACGCTAAGAACCTCAAATTTTCAAGTATCTAAAAAGTAGCAGAAATGTATTTTTTAAAAATTTTTAAAATTCATTGTTTTCTGTTTTTACGTTTGTAGAATACTGTTGATACTTTTTTGTGTTTTAATTGTTTGCGGCCGCATCAGCATGTAACTACATAATTATATTTAAAATTGTTTTGGATGTGCTGATCTCACATGTAGCATAACTGTTACACTTCAAAAAACATTAATTAACATGTTCTATGTCCATCATGTTTTATTGATATGGTAAAGGATGTGTTTTACAACACTAATATCCTCTTGGGTTCCCTATAACCCCAAAACGCACCAATAAATTAGAACAGTGTCAAAAGAAAGACTTTAGTCAAAGTTTAATAATCAGGATTTATTTTAAAATGCATAGTGCTTTTTTCTCCTCCTTTACTTTGTGGGAAAAGGCTAAGTTGAAAGTATGGGAAGAGAAAAAGACCACTCTAGATTATAAGAATTCATGGGCAGAGTTCTCTCTTTCTCTGTACCAGCTGTTATCTATTTACTATTAGTGATTGTCATTGGTTGGTCTAATGTATGTAAGCTTCCTTCAAATATACAGTGCCCTGGAATTAATGGCGCTTTAAAATAAATTATTAATAATAATAATAATAATAAATTGCTTAAATTAGCCTTCTTCAACGGTGGTTGAAGAGGCTTTTTAACCTCTTAGCATGAATGGATGTACATGTACATCTAAACTGCGCTAAGGGGTACGGTCAGGCTCAGACTGGGCCGCCAGGGGATCGGTGAATCCCCCGGAGGGCCTTTGCCCCTGTGGGCCCCTGAGTCAGTGACGCCACTCCCCGTGGTGCCGTCCGCCGCATCCGATCCCTGAACGCCCGGGCCCTGTGTCCCGAGCGCTCAGAGACAGGGCCCGGGAGTTGCGGACTAATGTTCACGACTCCCGGGGCTGCGCGGTGCCAGCGGATCTCCCGCTGATCTCCCTGGCAGGCATTAGGCGCTAGGGCTTAAGCCTGCCAGGCGCGGCCTCCAGCGGTGACATAGGCAGCGCTGTGACGTCAAATCACAGCGCCGCCTATGCCGGACGCAAGCAGAAGCCTGCAAGGAGTGCCCGGGAGCGACAGGAGTGAGAGTCAGGTGAGTAGTTGTGAGTGTGTTGTTTTTGTTTTTTTTTTCAATATAAGAAGAGGGCCCTAGCTACCTAATAGAAACAGGGGGCCCTGGCTACCCAACACCAACCGGGGGCCCTGGCTACCTACCACCAACCCGGGGGCCCTAGCTACGTAAGAACTAAAGGGGGCCCTGGCTACCTAATACAATGGGGGGCCCTGGCTACCTAAGACAAACGGGGGGCCCTGGCTACCTAATACAAATGGGTGGCCCTGGCTACCTAATACAAATTCGGGGGCTCTGGCTACCTAAGAATGAAAGGGGGGCCCTGGCTACCTAATACAAATGGGGAGCCCTGACTACCTAATACAAATGAGGGGCCCTGGCTACCTAATACAAATGGGGGGGCCTGGCTACCTAATACAAATGGGGGGGCCCTGGCTACCTCAGAACTAAAGGGGGCCCTGGCTACCTAATACAAATGGGGGGCCCTGGCTACCTAATACCAATGGGTGGGCCCGGGCTACCTAAGAACTAAAGGGGGCCCTGGCTACCTAATACAAATGGGGGTCCTGGCTACCTAAGAACCAAAGTGGGCCCTGGCTACCTAATACAAATGGGGGGCCCTGGCTACCTAATAATTAAAGGGGGCCCTGGCTTCCTAAGAACTAAAGGGTTCCCTGGCACCTAAGAACTAAAGGGGGCCCTGGGTATCTAAGATCTAAAGGGGGCCCTGACTACCTGCATACTATCTAAAGGGGGCCCTGACTACCTCCAGGCTACGTAACTGAGACTTACCAACACCTACCTACAGCCTACCTAACTGGGACCTACTTATCTACTTGGGGTCTATTTAGCTACCCACCCGTGGTCTACTTATTTACCTTACATGGGCCGACCAACTTATCCAGTGGGGGTCTGCCTACCTAAATAGGGCCTATCTAACTACCGGGGGCCCTGCCCATTTGCCGACCTACCTCGAGTCTTGACTACCTACCTGGTAATATAATTGTAGGGGAGCAGCCCATAGTTGTAGCATTATCTCCAAGGGGTTTGTCCTCTCTCCACCCTCCAACTCCTTAGGAGATTGTGCCTCTAAGTTAAGGCTTGTACCTGTTCTCCCACCCATGGGAAGTTTGTACAGAGGTGGGAATAGGTGAAGAGGTGCTGGAAAACTGAGGATTCTAAGATATCTGTGTGTAATTTCGGCAGGGATGAGTTGTGGCTGGGACAAGTAGTCATGACGGTGTGAAACAGAAGAAAAGGGAATAAGAACGACTCATAAGAGAAGAGAACGACTCATCAGATAAGACATCTCCGGTGAATCCCTGATTTCAGGGGTTATTTTACTTCTATATTGGATCAGTGCTGTATTCACTGTAATGGTGTGACCTGAGCTGGTGTCTGACCTCTATGTGGTTTCTATATGGCGGTGTTGTAGGTTATACCTGACCTGGTGTCTGACCACCATGTGGTCTCCATGTGGTGTTGTAGGTTATACCTGAGCTGGTGTCTGACCTCTATGTGGTCTCCATATGGTGGTGTTGTAGGTTATATTGGCGCAGGTATAGTGGCAGCGTACATTTGTCCCCGATTGTAAGAGTGAGGGAACACCTGACCCTGTGATAGGAGTTGCACTTATACCTTCTTGCTGGTTTTTATTTTAGAAGGTGACCAAGGGAAACGTGGAGGGGGATATTGTATGTGGGCTGGTGGTGGGAGATATGGATGGAGCTACTTAGCCATGTGTCTATGATGTGTGAGATAGACAGACGTGTTACTCACTTGATATTGTACTACACAATACAGTTCTTTTTTGCACACTGTATTATGTGGTAAAATGGGCGAATTTATATCCGAGAGGCCGGTAATATTTTTATGTACAGTATGGTGGGCCCCCCAAGATCAATTCCCCTGTGGGCCGCAAATCCCCCAGTCCGACACTGGGTACGGTGAAGGCTAACTTGCTCCATACAAGGCGAGTCCCAACTGTTACATACCGCCCGCAACCACCAATAGCTTCTGGAATCAGAAACAACTCTGATCCCAGCAACTTAACCATTTGGACACCACAGGGAAGCTGACTATGATGTCTAAATTATTCAAATTTGAGTCCGAGGGGTGCAATGTAGTTTTCATGGCAGCCAGAAGCCTAATAAAGTCCTCTGTAGTTTCCATGTTTGTACACCTATTATACCCAGGCATAGGAGATGAACAAAATTCTTATATAAGACAGCATATCAGTGCAGCCATATATAGTACAAGCAATCGCATGTTCAAGTCCCCTAGGAGAATTTGGAAAAGGTAAAAACAAAAAAAAAAAAGTAAAAAAAAAAAAATTTTAAATTAAAAAAACACCCCTTTCCCAATTTACCATATTGTAAAAAACAAAAAAGTAAAATCTAATTGGTATCACTGTGTACATAACAGTACAATCTAAAACACTACGTTATTTATCCTGAAGGGTGAAAGTCGTTAAATAAGATTCCACAATTGTTAATTACTTCTGTTCATCACACCTCTATAAAAAATAATGTAATAAACCGGTCATAGTTTCCACACACAAAATTGGTACCAAAAAAACAAGATCTTGTCCGACAAATAAAAAAACGTTATTGATCACCCATAATTAGAGATGGCGAATCGATACTAACAAAAGGGGGAATTCTTTTAGTTTTCGGAAAATTTCGTTCGGAACGAAGTCGAACTTTGGGGTCTTGGGGTGAAAAAAAGTGTGTTTTGTTGATAAAATAGGGGGACACATGGCCACATGGGGAAAAGCACTCTGGGGAAGAAGGGCTAGCCTGCTGACATGTGCGAGTGAAGCCAATCGAGACCGGGGATTTTGACGTAAACGCACTATAAAAGCCGGGCGCGACGCCGGGAGTCCACTCCTTCACTTGCTCATCGGGAAGGTGTCCCGCGGCTGTTAGTCTTGCTGAAGAATTGATTTTTTATAGCGATTTCTGTGGGGGTCCAGCTTGTCCAGAGACTGTTCTTTTTGTTCTATTTCTATTTTTGGGGGTTTTATTGGATCTGGAAATCCAGTGTGCCCATGCAGCTGATATACATTCAATATCCAAGTGGGATCTAAGCCAGTTCCGTTGATTCATTTAAAGAAACACGTTTTTCATAAAAATACCATTCATTTTGGCTGCTAAATTCTATTGCGCAATTTAATCCAGGGGTTAATTAAGCGTTGTTTTGCTGGTGTGCTGCCCCCAACAAACCTTCTTTTACAACCCCAAAATATAAAACTTTTTCCTGTACCCTAATACACAAGAAAAGGGTTAATTCAACTGACTCTTGTTGTGTGGCGTAAAAAAAACACCCAATTGTAACACCAAAAAAAGACTATTTTGTGCGGCTAAAATTTTTTTGGCGCAATTTACATCCGGGGGTTAATTAAGCGTTGTTTTGCTGGTGTGCTGACAAAAAAAAAACCCGTTTTTTTCAACCCCCAAAAATAAAAATTTTTCCCTGTAGCCTAATTAAAAAGCAAAGTTTAATTACAATGTATCCTTGTTTGTGGCGTAGAAAACACGAAATTGTAACACGCAAAAAGTACTATTTTGTGCGGCTCAATTTTTTGGTGCAATTAACTCCGGGGGTTAATTAAGCTTTGTTTTGCGGGGTGTCCCGACCCCAAAAAACCCGTCTTTTTCAAGCCAAAATATATTTTTTTTCCCCTTAGCCTATTCAAAAGAAAAGGTTAATTACAATGTATCTCTTTTTGTGTGGCTAAAACACGCAATTGAAAAATGCACAAAACTACTATTTTGGCGGCTCAATTTTTGGCGAAATTTACACCCGGGGTTAAATTAAGCGTTTTTTTGGTGTGCTGACCCCAAAAAAACCGTCTTTTTCAACGCCAAAATTATAAATTTTTTCCCTGTAGCCTAATTCACAAGAAAAGGTTAATTCAATGTTCTCTTGTTGTGTGGCGTAGAAACCCCAAATTGAACACGCTACAAAACTACAGTTTGTGCGGCTCAATTCTTTGGCGCAATTTACACCCGGGGTTAATTTAAGCGTTTTTTTGCGGGTGTGCTCCCACAAAAAAGTCTTTTTCAACCCAAAATATAAAAAATTTTTTCCCTGTAGACTAATTCACAAGAAAAGGAAAATTTTCAACTGTTTCTTTTGTTGTGTGGCGTGAAAACACGCAATTGAACACGCTATGAAGCTCTATTTTTGGGGGCTCAATTTTTTTTTTTTTTTTTTTTTTTTGGCGGCAATTTACACCCAGGGGTTAATTAAGCGTTGTTTTGCTGGTGTGCTGACCCCCAAAAGAAACCGTCTTTTTCAACCCCAAAAAATATAAAATTTTTTTTCCGTAGCCTAATTACAAGAAAGGGTTTAATTACAACTGTATCTTTGTTGTGGGGCGTAGAAAAACGCAATTGAAACACGCCAAAGTCTATTTTTGCGGCTCAATTTTTGGCGCTTTTAAATCCGGGGTAATTAAGCGTTGTTTTTGGTGTGCTGAAAAAAAATAAACCGTCTTTTTAAACGCCAAAAAATATACATTTTTCCTGTAGCCTAATTCATGTCCAAGGGTTTAAATTTAAAGCCTGTTTTGTTTTCATTTAGTAAAACACCGTTTTTTAACGACACAACAAGTAAATTTTTTTGGCCATTTTGGAGCGCAATTTATACCCGGGGTTACCCAAGCTTGTTTTTTGGGTTCATTTGGAGTCAAAAACGGGTGTATATTTATCATATAAGATTCATCAAAAAACAGTGTTTACATTTTAGAAAAAACAGTTGTCAGACGAGAGGTGGCAGGCTCGCCCTGGGAGTGGCAGGGGCACAAAACCCGGAACGGGCCCCAGGTGCAGCACGCAAGGGGACGTCGCAGCAGGGGTACCGGTGAGGCCACAACTGCCCTGCATTAGCGGCCGTTGTTGTTCAGCAACCCCAAAGGGGTTTTTGTTGGGTTGACTAGGTCCCCTCTTCCCCCCAGTGACATCTGAAAACCCCCAGCCAAGAGTCGGGGGGAACCCTCAGACACAATCTTTTTGTTGGCTGGACGGGAGCGGGTCGCGGCCCCCACCTTCCTCACCCCGCCTTGTCCCACCCGGTCCTCGCCAGAGATCTACTTTGGGTCTGGGCCGTCCCATATATAGCGAGGTGAACAATTGAGGAGGGCGTAGCAGCTTTTTGGCAGCGAAAAAAGGGGGGCCCATATCGCCTGTTCTTGCAGTAGGCGGCAAAGTATGATGGGAGGTGGCTGGGAGGTCATGTTGTGAGAGGTCAGCCCCCGGCATCCCAAGACCGGTGATGAGGAAGCATGACGTGAAACACAAATAGTGATGATGTAGCCGCCGCACTTGGGACCGGGGTGGGGGCAAGGGCTCTCATCGTCGGAGAAAGGGGTGTCAGCTTGCGCTCAGGCGCAGGGGCACTAGAAGGGGGGTCGTGTGGTGTGAGTAAAACGGATGCAGAGTGTGAGGTCGGGAGCCAAGCGGCAGGGTAAAAAACCCGCTTGGCAGGCCCAAGAAGTAGCAGCAAGGGCTCAGCGAGGGGCAGCGGGGGCCCAGAGCGTTGGCGGTAAAAATCCGATACTGGGCGGTGTGGCGTTCTTTGCTAAGACACCGGAGGCGCCGAATAGGGTATATGAGAATTTGGGGGCGCAAGTAAAGCGGGCGGGAGCTATCGTGGCCCACGGCCCGCGTAAACACTGCAGCGTCCACCCGGGTTCCCTGGGAGAAAGGGGCTGAGATTGGTGGTCCATCCTGCCGCCGCAGAACGCAGCAGCAGCAGCGCCCGTGGCAGCATGCTTTTCACCCAGTAAAAGGCTCCCCCAACCTCTCCCGAAGGGAGTTTTTTTCTTTTTGCATCATCCCCGGTCCAGATCTCCGCCCTCGCTACTCATAAATGCCACGTCTTTCAGCGAGGCATTGCAAAGAGACAACAGATGCGTCCAACCACCCTAAGGTGCAGCAGCTGACCATGCTCCTGCCCAAGTTGTTGGTACGCAGTCCCTCCCTTTCAAAGGGGGGGACTCAGCACCGTTCAGAGAACTAATGGCTTGTGCCGAGCCGAATGGAGAGTTCCAACCGTAATTTCTTTTCAAAAAGGGAGTATCAGCACTTCTAAATATGAGAAAAGAAAGGGGGGTCAGTCCTTGAGTTTTTTGGTTTTTTTCCAAAGGTTGCCCGGGGAGCGCGGGGCTGGAGCTGTAACTATGGCAGGGCCGTACATGCCTTTACGGCCCATGGGTGAATGTGCTTCCAGCCCAGGAAAACCAACAATTGGAAGGAGAGCCGCTTTCTCTCCCCGTTGCAAATACTGCACCCGCGCCAAAGCCGGCCCCCCCTCCTCCCCCACTCCACCATCATCTCAGCTCCCCAAAACTGCTCCCTCTACCACTGTTTAGGGCACAGCGGGTTTTTCATGCAGTTTAAACCTGGTTTGCCTCGGGGAACAAAATCACACAGGGGGGGAAATGCTCCGCTATGCAGCAAGAAATTGATGTGTGGGTTTCTACGGCCCCAAATGCAAATCGGGCCGGTGACGGCAAAGGGAGGAAATGGGTCCGCGCTGCACCCAGGAGGATGGTCCATGCCCCTGCATGGGGCACGTGTTCAAATTGGTTGTAAAAGGGTTTCCCGAAGTCTTCCCCGTCTTCAGAACATTCTAAAAAGGCCGGAAACTGTGCATGCCTTTTCCCTTTTGTACAAGCAAGGAACACCCTCCTCATTTTCAGCGGAAACGGCCCCCCCCAACCATTTGAAGAGATGTTTTCCACCCGCTGGGGAAATTTCCCGCCTGACATGTTGGACCGACTGTATGAACAGAGAAAAAAAAAGGCCCCCATTAACATTTTTTGATAACCAGGCAGACAGAAGTCTCCCCTGTGTAACTTTGATGTCAGCCAGGGCACTCATGCGTGACACCTGCCGTTTGTTGAGCCATTGAGGAGGGGACGTTATTTTTCAGTCGCCAGGACTCGGGATGAATAACATCTTTCCACGCTTTTGTCCTGGAACAGATGCTGAAAAAAAATGTCTGGGGCAGGGGACTGGGGGACGGGGCGATACATCTCGTGGCCACATGAGTCGGGGGGAATGAAATGGAGGAGGAGGAGGGGACATTGGGCGAAGCATTGTCTGGGGAAATGAGTGGATTTTCTACCCAGGTGCAAAAAAGGGGGGGGAGCAGGAGCAAACTGGAGGAGGTGGAGGAGATGAGGAAGACAGGCGATGACCCCAAGCACCCCTGGCGTATATAGTGGAAAGGGGCAGGGGCCCCCCGGAGCACTTGTGCAGGGGGGCCCCCGCATGTTATTTTCCCGGTAGTGACACCCAAAAAGTTTAGTCCGGGAGGGGATGACTTTGGCTCTCCACCCTATTGGACCCTCGCTACTGGTCCAAAATGGGAGCCTTTTTTCCAGCATTGAGAGGGAAGACAAACTCAAATACTTTTAGGGAAAACCTCCGTAATCAGTTGGCCGTGCCTTGTGCGGGTTTATCCCTCCCTGCAGGTCTGACCGGGGGGTTCTTTTAGCGCTCACGTACTACGCCGCGGCTGCTGGGGGGGGTGGGGGGTAGGAGCAGTACCAGCTCCTCAGTAGTAACCCAAGTCTGGAGTCATGATGAGCCTTCCTTCCCCCCCCTAGGAGGGGGCAGTCCCACAGCAGCAGCAGCGGACCTGGAGCAGTCCCCGAACCAACAGGGTTTTGGTTTGGACAGCACTCTGCCACCCCGTTTTAAGTCCCTGGACTACTGGGCAGCCAAAAATGGATTTTGGCCGCAACTTGACGAGTTTTCAGTGGAGAAGCTGTCCCGCCCGGCCATAGTGTGGCATCAGAGGGGTGTTTTGTGCGGCATGGGGCCACGTACCCCCAAAGGGGAACCCCCTTGTCCCCGGGAGATGTGGAACGACTGACCTTTGTCAAGATGAATCAGGCGTGGTCGGCCAGGATTTTTCCCCACCCAATCCTTAGGCGTCAGTCTGGGTTCAAACTACCTGCCCCAGCCACTATTTTGATGCCCCCACCCACCTGATGCCACACATCTGCTGACAGTTTTCCCATCTGCCTACCACCTCTTTACAGGGGTGGTTGCCCCCACCTAACACTCTGTATTGGCCACTCTAAACCTATGCTGCTGGTTTGCTGTTTTCCGGACTCCACATGTGTATTGTGCCACTGTCTGACCCCCATGCGCTGCTGTGGTGCTGCCATGTCCTCCAACTGTGTCATTGTGCCACTGCCTGACTCTCTCTGCCCCCCGTGCCCCGCTCTCAGTCATTGTTCCACTTGTGGCTTCCTCCTTTTTGCCACCTCCCAAATGTCATTGTGCCATGCCCGATCTCATGCTGCTGCTGTTTGTGACCTCCACACTGTGTATTGGCCACCTGTGGCCTAAAAACTGTTTTGCGTCCCCCAATGTCATTGTGCCACTGCCTGATTTCTGCGCGCTGTCTTTCCTCCACACTGCATCATTGTGCCACTCTTGGCCAAATACTGTTTGCCGCCTCCGAATTCATTGTGCCATGCCTGATTATATGCTGCCGCCGTGACCTCCCACTGTGGATTGTGCCCCCTCTGTGGCCCAATACTGTTTTGCCGCCTCCCGAAAGTCATTTTGGGCCCCTGCCCGATCTATGCTGTGCTGTCGTGCCTCCACACTGTTTCATTTTGCCACTCTGTGGCCTAATACGTTTGCCCCCTCGGAATGTCTTTTTGCCCCTCCTGACCTCATACTGCTGCCGCGTGACCTCCACCTGTGTGAAAGTGCCCCTCTGTGGCCAATACTGTTTTTGCCGCCTCCAGAATGTCTTGGCCATGCCTGCCCATACTGCTGCCCCGTGACTCGCTCTCAGTCATTGTGCACTCTGTGGGTTCCCCGTGTTTTGCCACCTACAGAATGTCTTTTGCCCCGCCCCGACCTCATGCTGCTTGGCTGCCGCCCCACCTCCAACTTGTCAAATGTTGCCACCTATGCTTCAGCTTGTTTTTTTTCCGCTGTCGCTGGGAGAATTTATCAGGCTCATTCCCGGAGTTTTTTGGGCAGTTTTGCCCCCTTAAATGCCCAGGGGGAATTTTTAGTGAAGGTTCTAAAAGCGGGGGCAGTCATTGGTTTTCATCTAAAAAAAACATTGTATGAAGACCAACAAGTCCCCCCTGCATATTTAAAATGGACAAAGTTTTAAGCACCCCGCGGGTTGTCAGCCCGGGAAAAAAGCTGCTTTTTAAAGCGTTCGTGCCGAAGTAATTCGGAACGAAACGAATTTTGTCGTAAAATTGGCGAAAGGGGCTGAAATGAATTTTTTTAGAAATTCGCCCATCTCTACCCATAATAGTAACGTGAAGAACTTTGTTTCTTTTAAAAAAATTATTTTTTTACAGTAAAACATAATAAAAACGATATAAATCATTGAAATTATATTGACCCATGGAAGACAGATATCATCATGTATACCTAGCAATAACCTCCAAGAAAACAGAACCACCACAAAAATGGTGCAATTGTGATTTTTTTTACGCCACATTTTTCCAAGAAATTTTTTGTCCTGCAAAAAAAAACAAAATCAATCCCTCACGTCTTCATATAGACAGAAATAAAAAAAAAAATGGCTTTCGGAAAGTAGGCAGGAAAAAAGCGAAAATCTAAAATCTAAAAATAGCTCCATCCTAAAGTGATTAAAGGAGTGTTCCCATCTCAAACATTTATGAAAACAGACCCCAGAAAACCTCCCCGTAGAAAGGAGCAGGTTTTGTATACATGGCACTATGTTCATTTCAGTGGAAGTACACTGTACAGTAGATCATACTTGTGCTGCATTACTCAGATTTCTCATAAAACACAAAGGAAAGCACCACTCAAGCATGACCATGTCTTCTTCCTGCAGGGAGACTTTTGGTGTCCTCAAGATAGGTTTGGGTTCCACCCTTACACCTATCAAATATCTATGGCATACTCTATCAATATGGCTTAACTGTCTGAGACTTGAAACCCCCTCTTAAGGAAGTTTTGATTTGCTCATACAGAACTCTCAGCTTGGGTAAAAGGATGTAATTCTGTGTGAAACTATTGTTAGAAGCAAATAATCTGATTTGGACCAGTATGAATGAGTCAATTCTGCATTAGACTGAACTTCTTGGTACCGTGAATCTGAAGAAGGCGCACCCATGATCTAATTCTTTTACAAAATATAATCCTTGTTTAGAAGCACCATATATGAAACAAGGGAGCCCCTTTAAAATCTGTTACAAATGTGATATTTTTATAGATGAATTGTAAGTATGCTATGGAAAAAGTATATAATCTTACACCACTATAAATATTTTAACCCAGTGACAGTTTATAAAAATTGAATTCAGACAGCTGCTTTCATGTGAACCATTTCTATTTCAGAAGGAATTGTGCTGAATATTTTCCTGCTTTTGTTAGATTTTCATGACCAATATAATTTTTCAATCTGTTTGTGTCGTCTTGTTAAGATGTGATGTGGAACATTTGTCTTTTAACTTGACAAAAGCAATCACTTGGCTTTAAAGGTAGAACTAGACTGTTCCTTCCCGGGTCTGTCTCCATTACATTTTGGAACAGCTGTGGTACATCTGTTATGCTTTACATTTCAGGGAAGTCTTTGCAGACGAGCGATACATTTACAAATGTTGCATTGGCCATGGAGCCTGTTTTAGTTTTTGAAAGAGCTCTTGGGTGCAATCAGTCAGGATTCACAAGGTTATTTATCTACTTAATGTATATCTCCAAGGTGTTTCTATCAGCTGTCTACTTAGATATATATCTCTTCTTGTAACCATTTCCAATGTTTCTTAGAGATGGCTTGTCAGATGTCAAGAGCAGACCCACAGCAGGTTAATTTTCAATATAAAATGGTATAGCAATTTCATATTTTTCTCACTATGACTTCAGAAAACAGTTTCTATACATCAAAAATAATGTTTGCAGTGTGTTGATATTGGCATTGGGTGTGCCAGATCAGGTCTTTAAATTTTATATAATGCACCAGATGTTACTGCATCGTCTTGATATGGCAACATCTAGTGATATATCACATAAACATGACATTTGTCTGTCTTGCATTTGATTATTTTATGAAGACTGTGGATCCCATGTATCAAGTAGATGCCTTTTATATCAGCAGGGATTTGAGGGTGAAACTATGGTTTTATGAGTGCGCTGCAGGCCTTTCACAGTTGTTCCATTTAACATATCAAGAAACAATATAGGTACAAGAAACACTTTTCCCCCCTATAAATAGTGTAATTTTTAATTTGCTCATGCCTAGTCAGTCTAATATGTTACTTAGGGCCACATGTATGAAAACTGTCTAGTTCTAAAATTCAATTTGTTGCACATAGCATCCAATTGGAGCACCCATTTCATTTTTCCAGAGCACTATATGAAATGAGAGGGGCACTCTGATTGTTTACTATGGGCAACAAAGTGAGTTTTAGACCTAGACAGTTTTTATAAATGTGGCCCTTAGTATTCATTTCGAAAGACGTTTGAGGCCCTGCTAGTATTCTAACTTAATAGAATAAATTGTATGATGTGCATTGTTTCAATGTCTAAATTTTATTTTCAAACCCTAAACAGTGTATCTTTGGATTGTACTTATACAAAAGAAATGGAGCATATCACAGGAGGTCATAAAAACTATGCCCGTGCTGTAGGTGAAGCCAGTCTGAAAAAGGAACACATAAAGCACAGATATAGAGAACCAAACTAAAGATGTAGCTAGTAGAAAAGAGCATTTAAATGGAAAAGGTGAATTGGAAATACTGTATATTGTGGTAGGAGCTAAAAATGAATTATCAGTAAGCAATTTACTATTACTATCAG
Source organism: Phyllomedusa bahiana (assembly GCA_025379985.1). Lineage (NCBI taxonomy): Eukaryota > Metazoa > Chordata > Amphibia > Anura > Hylidae > Phyllomedusa > Phyllomedusa bahiana. The sequence continues at coordinate 76,622 of JAODAL010012703.1, forward strand.
TCATAGTAGTATTACTACTGGTTACAGATTAGAAATCATAACTGATTAGTTGTAATTCTGTACATTAGATCAGTGCACATATTTGAAAATGTCAAAGACCCAACAAAATAAAAAATATGAAATGCCACCAAAATTGCTTGTAAAAATAGTATTAAAAATTATCAAAATTCCTGCTGTTTATTATGGTTTTAAAGCTCTTAGAGGGCCATTCACATGAATTTAAACACTAAGGGCGACATGTCCCATTAGGGCTACGCCATTTTTGGGTGCATTTCATGCCAAAAAACTGTTGATGCCCTATTCTCTATATAAATGAACTGTAATACACCAAAACTAGATGCATTATGCACCAGGCACAAAACATTTGAATACTCCTAAAGTAGGCACATAAAATATGTTAGCAATGATATGCTATGCGCCTACATTTTGCTTTGCGCCTAGATTAGGCACAGCAATTATACTATGCAAGGTATACCACACACCAGATTTTTGACAGGTTCTTTCATGCAGGTGCACTATACACTCACTATACACTGTTGCCTTTGGGAGTGAGTCCACTTCTTCTTTAAAACTACTTAGACATCATGGGTACTTGTAACAGGGGTCAAATGACAAGAACCAGACTTCAGTCACCACTGGGCTCTCGCTCTCATGTGAACACAGCTCCTGTGCCTTGCAATCATCATGGTGCATGAAGTTACAAGCGTGGGATAGTGGAACAGCTGTGATTGTGTGATTTATATTGTATTATGTTGCATTCTGCTGTTTTGCCACACGATGCCACTGTTTCCAGTTTCTGGTGTATGCAAATGAGAGATAACTGTCACGAGGGAGCAGCAGCCATTTTTAGCTACAGTAGGAGAAAACACAGGAGCGATCAGGAGACGACAAATGCTGGGCGAGGATCGACTCAGCTTTCCCTGTAACTGTTAGGCCCTGAACTGTGAGCTGCTTGAGAGAGAGAGAGAGGAGTTTGTTCACAAGTGTTTGGGGGATTTGTTTACCATACTCTCCTAAAAAGTTCAGTAAACCATACTTTTGTTGAACTAGTGTTGGAGTTGTTTTCTTCATCCGTGACTTCGCTGAATTCCGGGAAGCCTATCTCAGTACTCAGCTTACACAAGGCACCATGATGTACAGGTACGTCATGGTGAAGTATTGGGCTCATGTTTACATATTTAAATACCATGGCTGACAGCTGTTAAAAATCATTCCACGTCCAGTGGTTCATGAAGTAGGTACTGGCAGTTTAGTGATCTCTCTGAAACATTGCTGTGAATGCTTTCTGAGACTTATGGCTTTCTTCCATAGAACATCAACTGTCTTGGCTAAAAAGATTTAAATAGTGTATATATCACCATAATCATGATTGCTTCCTACCCCCTGCTGCCAAAAAGAATGTATATCATTGTGATCTACTAATCAAGGTCTCTAGTGCTTGACCAAGGATTCAAGGATCTGAGCAACACCAGTGGTGTTTGGAAGGTGCTTCTTCCTTCTCTTATTTCTATTGAAATGCTATGCACTTTAGACTATGCTTAACATAAACCAATCAGCCTTAGATTTTGTTCACACATGTGACGGAGGTTTGGATCCTCCACTGCACGTTTCTTTAGGAATGGCGGAAAACATAACACAACAGACACCAGGGTGAAAACCCAACAGACCCATTGTACAACCTGTAAATCAGTTTCACCTATCTATACAGCCATGCTCCATTCCAGTATTAAGAGTTATAAAAGGGCAATTATGAGCCTATATAATAGCGGAGAACTGAACTTGGAACTAATGTGAGAGTATACGATATAAGACGCACAAGAGGGTAAAGACTTGTTCTTCAGCTGCCAGGAAAATACAGGGAGAGAACAAACTGAAATAGATGTCAGCAATGCATGATGGGAATTATAGTCTGCAACTTGGCTGCAACTAAAGCCAAGCTGATTTCTGCACTTTGAATAAACAGGTAGGGGTCAGTAATGTGACAAAAAAGATAATTATACATGTTTAAAATGTAGGATTAGTGTTATACATTTGTTCTGTGTGTAGTGACCCTGCAACCTTTTTTTAAAGTTTTTATCAGAATGCTGGAATACACCTTTAAGTGTAAAGCCACTGACAGATGAAGTGCATTACATTGATTTTCCTGTGTTAAGGATTGGAAAAGGTTATGCTGCAAGCAGGAAAAATAAACAAGCATAAGAATTTAAGTGACTTTGACAAAATCTGAATAAAAGCAGATATTGTGGGTGTTCACAATATGCAGGGTTGCTGAGGGCCAGGATAAAGGGAAGACAAAGGTAGGTGACTGACTAGGGCACCACTTCATCCCAGAAGTGAGGGGGGCACAAGGAGGCATGAAGTGGGCAGAATTTTCCATTGAAGAGGCAGTATGTGTTTTTTTTTTACCCAGGGCACCAGAATACCTTGTCCCAGTCTTGGGGTTGAACCTACCTTAAGTGGTCCATGGAAGGACAACTGGTAAAGCACCAACTGGATTAAAATCACCCAGTGTTTAATGCAGAGCATGATCAGAGAAGATTAGTCCATGTGGTCTGATCCACAAATGGTCTGAGGCTGAATTTGTTAAACAGAATGCTGCCAATACTGAAAAGTTAAGAACACACAGTGCACTGCAACTTGCTGGTATGGAGCTGCATAGCTGCAGACCAGTTAGTGTCCATGTTGATGGCCATTACCTGCTGAAAGCAGCTAGAATAGCCTGTGGAGTAATAGGTGGTGGCTTTGTAAATCATTTTCTTTTACATTATATAGACAGCTGGTTATGTGTGCAAGGCTTATCTGGAGAAAAGATGGCACTAGGATGCAATGAGGGAAGCAGGTCAACAGCAGCGGTGTGATGCTCTGGGCAATGTTTTGCTGTGAAGCTGAGCCCTGGCTATCATGTGGGTGGATCCTTTAATATGTACATACCACCTACCTATACATTGTTGCAGACAAAGTACATTCCCTAATGGAAGTGCCCACTTAGTGGGTTAATGTGCCCTGCTAAAGTGTGAAATGAGTTTAAAAAGGGTTTGAGGAATATGATAAATTGTTAAAGGTTTTAAACACTAATTTTTTTTCTCTCTCAGAATTTAAACTAATTAAGCATTTTAAGGATGTGCGGAACAACAAAAACTAAGGTCCGTCCTGGCAATTTACAGAACTTGAAAGATATGCTGAAAGGCTGGGGTCTCATGTTGCATTACTGCATTTGTTTTTGTTGAATGCAGGTGGTTTGTAATTAACTCCAGAATGAAGCATCTTAAGTTAATTACAAACCAGCAAATCCCCCCCAAAATTCACCCCTTAAAACATAACCCACATACTGCTAGTGGCACAGAATTGTATTGTCTTCACTCCCCCCCCCACTGGGTTTTCTTATCTACTGAAGAGTCTGGACATATTGGGCATCATGTATGAACAGGGCTGTGCCAGAAGTCTGGCGTCTTTTCTGCACGATATCTAGCGCAGCCCCGTTTGCAATAGTTTAAACTGGCCCATACGCCAATATCAGGTGCATTACAGAGTGCCCGTGGCACTTTGTAATGTGCTTGACTTCGGGGGGCGTGCAGGAGGCGGGACGCACTAGAACCGTACGAAGCTATAGCTTTATAGCTCCAGTACGGCAATTCCAGGTGCATTACTGCTGGAACAGGTAAACCACTTTTAAAGTGGTTTACCTGAGCCAGAAGTGTCATTTATACGCTGCAAAGCACTCTGGAAATCTGGATGGGAGAACATTGGAATTGATTTGGAGTGGTAAGTCAATCACTGCTGTACTTAATGTTGTTCTGTAATATTTACTAGCTATATTTAACGTATATATATATTTTAAAGGTTATTTTTTTAAGGGTTGAATTTTTTGCTGGATTTGCTGTCACATTGGTTATAACCACTCATCTATATCTATAATTGTTTTTGGCTTTTTAGTGTATTAATTACAAAACCATTTGCATTCAACAAAAACATATGCAGTTTTGCAACATGTGAACCCAGCCTTAACTTTTGGTTGCCAGATACCACAGTGAATATCAAAAGGGCTTGTGGGGTTCACATTTCAACAAGTTAGAACTGTTTGGATGGTGTGAGTGGGGGTACACAATATTAGGCAGGAGCATTAAATATTATGTCTGATCGTGTCTAGGTTTATGAAGAGGGTAGAATTAGAATAGTTTTGGCCATCACTTAATCACACGTTTCTAGGCAGCTCTAGGTAAGTCTTGTAAATATCTAAAAACTATCTTGTTGTGTTTCAATGGATATTGCTTTTCAACCATTACTGCCTTTTTCTATATCTTCTTGGTTTGGAACAAAAAGTCCTGTAATAATGTTTTGTAGCCTAGCACAGTGAGTATAATGGTTTTTCATTAGTAAACAAGCCTGCTGATGGGTTTACAAAGTGACTGCAGAATATTAAAATCTGACACTTCCTTGATAAATAATTCCCTTGTTAAACCTCAGTACTAAATACATTCTGTTCTGACATATTTCAGAAAAAAATTAAACACAAGGTTTATTAAATACACACACAAGTGCTAACCTTCTATTGATCAAATAAAGCCTCGAATATCTCACACATGAAACACTGCATTGTTTCTCTGCTCAATGCTGGAGATGTGAGTGTATGTGAAATAAAAAATGCTGTAAAGCAGTAACCTAGGTAACTTCACTAAAGCTAAATCATACTAAATTATTTGTTGGATGAATATCTAATGGCATTGTAACAATTCTTCTAATTAACAGGCATCTCAAAATGGAATAAAATAACATCTATAATTGCATCCTTCTGTCATTTTTATGAGTATGCAGTCTCCTCTCATGTTTCTGATGTGTCCTGCTGGCTCCTATATGGTTTCAACATTTGATAAAAAGCCAAGAGCCTTACCCGCACAATCCAGACCGTATTTTCTAGGAATCAGTCTAATGTTTTGCAGTAAATCAATAGTATCCATAGAGCTTGGAAGATGTTGCTTTAATTTAACATATTAACCACCACAATGGTAAAGCACTGTGTACTTATACACCTTTAGTTCTCAGCTGTAGGGCCCATATAGACAAAACAAGAAAAACAGAGCATTTCAAAATGTAACACCTCCAAAAGGTGCACATAAAGTTTTATAGGTCAACAGAGACTCATAACAAAAGTGTAACTACAAATAATATATATAGCAGCTCTCAAACGCAAAGAGTGCAGATACAAATCATATCATTTCAAGCTAAAACAAGCTCCTTCTACAAGTAAATAAGTACCTGGAAATATAAGCTCTAAACAGAGCATCAAAATATTAATCTTTACACTAGTGAAATATTTATTTCAAAGTTTTAGACACATACAGCTCTTTATAATCAAACAGGTATTTATTATTCTTATGCAGATTGTTACTGTGCCATTACAGGTACACACGGCAGAATTGAATTTGTTATTTAAGCAAACCAATCAGATCAATTTTTGCTTCATACAGGCACTGATACAGGGAAATCTGTCAATCACTATGTGGGCAGGCTAAGTAGAGCTCAAGGATCAGGATTTTCTCTGCTTTTACTCAAAAATCTTGCTGCAAGTCATTATATATATATATACCTATATAATCACAGAGCTCCCTCTGTCAAATCCTGTTGTCATATAGGCAGCTCAGACTGGCTCACAAGGGAACAGGAGAAACCCCGGTGGGCCCCTGAGCATGGCAGATCTGGGGCTGCTTTTAAACCATACATGCCAACTCTCCCGTTTTTGGCGGGGGGGTCCCGCTATGTGGGTTCCCCTCCCGCCCTCCCGGGGGTGTTGTATTTCCTCCCGCCGCCAGCAGGCGGCGGGGGCTCTTTATATGGCCGCGGCAACAGAATAGCGCTAGTGCGCTACTCTGGCGCCGCCGGGCCGCTCCTACAGGCGGGTGATGCGGCCGCTGCGCCCGCTTCACCCGCCCGGAGTCTCGCTGTGCAGGGAGGAGGCAGGAGGGATCGCTCCCTCCTCCCCCTGTATGTCCGGCGCTGGTGTGTGCGCCGCAGATACAGGGCAGCGGCGCAGGGGGAAGTGAAGCGCGGCTGCAGGGGAGTGACGCTTGGCTGCTCTCACATCCCCCTGCGCCGCTGCGGAGATCGGTCGGGAGCGGGCAGCGCTGCAGGAGCCGGGTGAGGTAAGTGGATTTTATTATTTTATTTTTATTAGCTATAGGAGGGGGCTCTGCCTGGCAACAATGGGGGCACTACCTGGAAACAATGGGGGCTCTTCCTGGCAACAGAGGGGGCACTACCTGGCAACAGAGGGGACATCTACCTGGCAACAGAGGGGGCACTACCTGGCAACAGAGGGGACATCTACCTGGCAACAATGGGGGCACTACCTGGCAACAGAGGGGGCACTACCTGGCAACAGAGGGGACATCTACCTGGCAACAGAGGGGGCACTACCTGGCACCAGAGGGGGCATCTACCTGGCAACAGAGGGGGCATCTACCTGGCAACAGAGGGGGCACTACCTGCAACAGTTGGGGGCACTACCTGGCAACAATGGGGCACTACCTGGCAACAGAGGGGACAACTACCTGGCAACAGAGGGGGCATCTACCTGGCAACAGAGGGGCACTACCTGGCAACAATGGGGGCACTTGCTGGCAACAGAGGGGGCACTAGCTGGCAACAGAGGGGGCACTAGCTGGCAAACAATGGGGCACTACCTGGCAACAATGGGCGCACTTCCGGGCAACAATGGGGACACTACCTGGCAACAATGGGGGCACTAACTGGCAACAGAGGGGACATCTTCCAGTCAACAGAGGGGGCATCTACCTGGCAACAGAGGGGGCATCTACCTGGCAAACAATGGGGGCACTACCTGGCAACAGAGGGGGCATCTACCTGGCAACAGAGGGGGCACTAGCTGGCAACAGAGGGGGCACTAGCTGGCAACAGAGGGGGCACTAGCTGGCAAACAATGGGGGCACTAGCTGGCAACAATGGGGGGCACCTACCTGGCTAACAAAGGAGGGCACCTACCTGGCTACAGAGGGGCATCTACTTGGCTACAAGGGGGCATCTACCTGCCTGTAAGGGGCACTACCTGCTTATGGGGGGTTACTACCTGGCTATAAGGGCATCTACCTGGCTTTCTTCCAAAGCCGTTTTGCAATTAGGTTGAGTGGGTGTGGCTTTTTAAGGGGGCGTGGCATAACGTAAAGATGGACGTGTCCATGCAAATTTTAGCCGCGGCGCGCTACTCGCGCCGCCGTCTAAAATCTCCTGCTTTTTCATTTTCAAAAGTTGGCAACTATGTTTTAAACTGCAACTAAATTATTTGCAAGAGGCAAAAAGGCTAGAAGTGAGAGGCAGAATGTAAGATGCATGTACATCAGCTGTAGAGTGGGCCAGCAGAATCAACTCCACTGGTGGGCTCTAGGCACCCCAGTCCGACACTGCAGATAGGGTCACAAACTGGTAGAAGCATGTTCCCATCTGGGATATTACTGGCATACTAATAGGATATGCAATGAATGTCTTATACGTTTGGGTTCTACTTTGGAGTCCCAATCTTGAGAATGGGCTCCAAAACTTCTTAATGCAGAATATAGGTGGCAATTCATTCATGACGCTTTCCATTTTATTGGGTGTTCCAAGTTCAGTTGAGCACATGACTGTACTTGAAATTCCTATACAACAGAACGAGAGTGCAGCCACCTTTCAGTTAGCATGTATGGCATTAACGCCCCATTAACGCTTTAGTGCTGCAATACATTGCGAGTGCTGTCACGGGTATACAGTCCATAAAGTAACCCATTTCATAGAGAAACCCATTTCTTTTGAGTCTTAGGTTGCTTTCACACAGCGCAGTTTTGGTGCAGTTTTAACTGCAATCCAATTAAACTGCCTTTATTACCAGCAAGCTTCTTTCACTTCTCTAAACTGTTTGGAAAGTGAGTAATCAATTAGTGTATTTGTATCCACAGGACTTGAAACTCAGTAATTGATTAGTTACTTGAAACATCTTTCTGAACAATTTAGACAACTGAAAGAAGCTTGCTGGTAACAAAGACAGTTTAATTGGAGCACAGTTAAAACTGCCCCAAAACTCTGCTATGTGAGAGCACCCTTAAGGCTTAAAAGGGGTGTTCCCAGCATATGCCATCAATGTGTGACAGATGCGAGTCACATCTATCTCAGGAACAGGCCCCTGAAAGTCTCCATTCAGAAAAGAGTAGGTCGCACTTCTGCATTACGCTCCATTCTGTTCTATGCAAGGTCCGAGTACAGTCCATCACATTGCTCACCTGTACTTGGAACTCCCATAGAACAGAATGGAGAGTGCAGTGCTCAAGTATCACCTACTCTGTACTAAGAAGAAACTTTAAGGGGCCTGTTCCTCAAATAAGTGTGGATCACAGAGGTGGAACCTACACCTATCACACACATTCTGTCAAAATGCTATCAGTACTTGAAATGGAACAATCTTATCTACAAATTGATTTATATCCTATATTCAGAAAGGGCTTAACACAGGGATCTTCCTATTTCTCAAGTGAAAGTGTATGAGACTACTAACTTAAACAGCTCTTTTAAAATACAATTGGCACTACAGAAGAGTTATAAAATCTCTATGGTCCGAATGGAGCCTGTCCTGGTGTCACATGGAACATTAGTGTAAAATCTTCCTAATTATTAAAATACAATTTGCAAAACAAGTTGAATTATTTTGTCTACCACGTTATATTGGAATTGAGATTTCATTAGCATGAGCTCTAGATTCAGAATTACATTTTCAAGAAGATAAATGATAAAAATATATCAGGATCTCTTTCCACAGGACCTGCACCAGTCCCTCTTTGGCAATGGTACTGCTTTAAACTGTAGCTGGGTCAGTAGAACACAGGAAAACTCTGTTGAAGAATGTAACCATAGTGACATCACAATTCTGTGCCTTGTAGGAGCTGTACATACATGTGCGTGTGTCACACAGCCTCTGCCAAGAGGAGCAGCCAGAGGATTGCCTTGAAGCAGCAGGAGTCTAGTATAAGTTAGGCAGCCCTGTGTGCAGCTGCTGGTTATAGGTTACCCAGAAAGCAGTCTGCATAAAAGGGAAGTGTGGGGGAACTGTTGGCAGTCTGTACAAGAAAGGGGGTTGTCCATTGTTTGGCATACCAAACATCAAGATTAACCTGCAGTTGCGCCCTGTGCTCCTAGACCCGCACCCCAACATTTAAATGCTGGTTGAAAGATGCAGACTTTGGGCTGAAAATAAAACTGCAATGACATAATGTTCACAAAGATGTTATTAATGAGACATAAAGATACTTACTTTAGGATCATAGATTGAGAGTATGTTAAATACTAGGATAGTTCAATCTCAAATACCCCTCAGAGTCTTATTGCCTGCCGCATGTGTAAGGAACATCTTCCTGACCCATATCATTGTATCTACACCTCTATTTTGTTCTACTGAGTGATTGTAGAAACTACTGTACAAACCATGTGGGTGGGCCTTGCCATAAGCTCACAGTTATGCTGATGCTTTTCCATTACTGGGATGCTTCCAATTTAGATATAATGGCCCTCATTTACCATTGTGGTTGCACCAGAAGTGTCTTAAAATGCACCAAAAAGTGATGCAATTTTGGTGCAGCATGTTCCAGATACATTTATTATGGGTTTAAGACACTTTCTACTCACTGCTCGGCAGGTGGGTGTTGTCTCACTGGAAGTAGGTATGGCTAAAATGCAACACTGTGCCAAAATCTGCACCACAATTCTGGCACAGAAAGTAAAAAGAGAAAAAATACTGGCCTAAAAGTTAGATAATTCTAAAGCTTCACTAACTTATCCATCATCATGAGTCACCGTGATAACTCTGGTGTATTTTTAGACTACCTGTCTAAGTGGACGCTGTTTAGATTTTAAACAACAATAGTAAAAAAAAAGGTCAATATTCCCCCCAAAAAACTTTTCCTTCTAGTCCCCTTGTGGGGGGGGAAAAAACCCCTATTTTTTCCCCCGGGCTTCCCGGGCCAAAGCAGAGCAATGCCCCAAAAAGGGCGCCCCCCCCCGCACTCATACCTTTTCCCTGAGCTGACCTAGTAAAACTTTTGAAATTTTAGACAGAAGCAAAAAAGGGAATGGGGCACCACATACAACAAAAAAGAAAATTGAGGGGCCGAAGTCAAACCGGGAGTATGCAAGTAACCAATGGACAGAGCAGGGAAACCCCAGAAAGAAAAGTCAAAATCCAAAAACAGAAAAAACAACACAGAAAAAGAACACAACATTAACAACAAAAAGAAAATAAACCAGCAAGACTGGCAGACAGGAAGGGGTTTTAAAAACCCTCCCCCCAGCCAGGGTTTGTCTCAAGTCTTAACCCATAAACACCAAGTAAACCCCTTTGGCTGAGGCGAAAACAACAACCCTTTTTTAAAGGCCCAAGCGCAGGCTACATATAAAATTGTACTGCTTTTACATAATGTTTTTTTCCAAATTTGCACTGACTAAAAAATTTTTTAAAGGAAAAGCACAGTTTTTTTATAATAAAAGTTTGATTATCTTAAATTTTTTAAAATGAAAAAAAGTAAAAGGGAAAAACCCGGGCCCCGAAACTTTTTTTTTGATTAAAAAGAAATTTTTTGACGGGATAATACAGCTTTAAACAACAAACAAAATTAATAAAATTTGGGTACACCCCCAAAAATTTTGGGAAATATAAAAAAAAGAATGCGTATGAAGTAGGAAAAGAAGAAAATTTCATTCAAATGTACGATCAAGAAAGAATTCTTCCAGTGGAGAAATCTTGCATGAGAAGATTACAATTTAGAGATAATAAAAGGAACAATTTTATTTGACCCAACCTTGGTTAGGGGGGATAGGTAAAATGGAATAAAGTAAATTTTCAAAAATTAGAGAAGAAACCACAAAATTGTTATTAAGTGCATTCTGTATAGTGGAAGAAAATAGTCGGGTGATGGAACAATTAGGGCCACATGTATGAAACTTTTTTAAGGTCTAAAAACTCACTTTTTTGCCCTTATTTAAACCAAAGGGGCAAAAAAAGGGGAGTTTTAGATTTAAAAACAGGTTCATACTTTTGGGGTTTAGTGTCAAACTCTTGGTATTTTCATCACATGATAGGGGCCCAATTTGGGCCCATTTGAGATATGAGGGGAGACCCAGCAAATTTTGGGGCCCTTTTTGCCTTTTTAAGCTATGCAAAAATTTTTTCTTCTTTTTTGTATTGAAGTTCTTGTGGCTGGGTAGTTTGGGGTTTAAAACCTTTTGAAACTGTCTGGGGACTTGGTCCAAATGCAAGACTTGATGGTTTGTCGGTTATTAATGTTGGTAATCCTTTTTCTTCTGCTCTATGGACTTTTCAGCAGACATGCCTCTTGTTGATCTGCTTGATGCTTCAGGCCTGCGAGATGAATTCTTGATTTGCCTGACATAGACTTCTGGGAAAGTCAATAAAACAATTAAGGTTAGAAAAAAGAAGGGGTACATGGAGGCACAGTCAAAAGGGGACTACATCGCGACAGCTGGCACAAAAGGATAGAAATTAAGCAAACTGCCTGCAATGGGAAATCAGCAGCCTTTCCACAGCAACAAATTTACAATATATGTTATAGAGTTCATTTTCTTTATGCTTCCCAAAAATTTTAAAGGGGGAAAGGGCTCTGGAAAAATTGCTAGGGGAAATTGCGACCCCCTTTGTTTTTTAAACAGAAAAAATTTGTCCCTTTGTATTAAAAAATTCCCGGGAAAGGGGTTTTGTTTGCAAAATAACAGCAGGAGGTTTTGCGGGTTTTTTTTCCCTTCCCATCAAAGCAATGGGGAAAAAAAAAAGTAATTTATAGTATATCTGCAACAGAAATTGATGTACAGTGGATTGCAAAACCACACCACAGGTCAATATATGCAGACTCTGTGCACATTTTTACCACAGTGCATGGATGACATATCTTAATATCTCATTTAGGCTGCTGCTAATCATAATTTAGCAAAAGTGTCAGCTAAATTACAAAAATAAACTAGAGGTAATGATGCGGATTTCCTTTGACATGCTCGCCCATTGAGCTAGGATTTTAGACACCGTTGGTTCAGAAGTTTCAGCCACCATTAAGCTCCAGTTAAACAGTTGTAACAGAGGACTGAGTTACCATCCTCTTATGACCTTGCATAATTTGATATTTTTTTTTGGAACACAACTGATGCCACCTGTCTTATTATATGACTAAATGTAAAGTCACCCAATGGGCCAGACCAACTAACCAAATCCAAAAATGGACCACGTGAATGTAACAAAAACTGGGGACAAATCAAAATGCAATCTGCGTTTACATATAATATGCCTTCTAGGTTTTAATTTACCACTTCCAGCTTTTAAGGATCTTGTTCAAATGTTAGAATCTTTCCACTTATTAGAATGGTATAGTCCATGAATCAGTCTTGTGTAAGGCATTTATGGAGTAACTATATGGACTAAACATGGTATCATTCATACAACTCCCAGGCATTGAGTTAGAAGCAATGGTGACATCTATAAAAAGGTAACAAAGTGAACCTGTCAGGTGGTTTTTGGGGCCCTGAGAGCAGGTTATAGAGGAAGGGAAGCGGAGCTCTGTGGTATATAGGGTTATATGATTTGGAGCAGAGTGAATCTGTGAAAGTGAGAAAAACTGCTAACTCCACCTACATACAGTGATTGACAGTTTGCTCTGTACACGCTAATACAGGAAAAGCTGTCAGACACTGTAAGTGGGAGAGGGGGTATGCAGGTATCGGACTGACATGTAAGATTTCTGGTTTGGATTTTCTCTGCAGTTTTAGACAAAGTATAAAATGTAAATATGCTAAAAACCAATGTGAAGTATAATATTCCTCAGATACATTATATTATCAAAGAAGCACAGAGCACAATTTAACTTTTGTTCATTTTTTTTAACTTATACAGTATAGAAAACAAGATTTTTCACTTTACATTTAAAGCTCTCACAAATCTTATGGACTGCAGCAGCACACGGCTTTATAAGACTTTAGTAATTGCTTGGTCTGAAAGAACATTTTTAATAATCCTATCTATTAAGATGGCCAAATGGCCTTAGGTGCACTTTCCTGTGCTGGTTGATAATTATATAGTGAAAAATTTGTATTTGCCAAGTCAAGCTTTTAAAGTGAACTTTTGGCCGTTACAGATGGGTCTGTTTTAGAAAATACTTGTGTCTTAGAGTTTGAACCCAAGACCTACCATCTCACAACAAATGGACTTGCCATGTTATTGGAACAACATGTCATAGCTAATGCAAAACCAAATGGAGTGCAGATTTTTTTTTAACATCCTCACCAGGCAATAGAATCAACTTTCCCTACCTACAAGATAAAATAAAGTCAGAGAAATTCCTTTCCAAATACATTCAAATGCCAACCTCTGAAACCAGAGATGGCAATAGGAGAGGGGGTGGTGAAATGGCAGGCACATCACAAAACGGCGACTGGAACAAAGTCAAGACAGCAGAAAACAGCCACAGGCATAAAGTCAAAACAGCTTAAAACAGCGACTGGCATAAAGTCACAACAGCATAAAACAGCGACAGGCATAAAGTCACAATAGCATAAAACAGCGACAGGAATAAAGTCAAAACAGCTTAAAACAGCGACTGGCATAAAGTCACAACAGCATAAAACAGCGACAGGTATAAAGTCAAGACAGCATAAAAGCGCGACACGCACAAAGTCACGACAGGAAAAACGGCGGCTGGCACAAAGTCAAAGCAGCTTAAAACGGTGACAGCATAAAACAATGACTGGCACAGAGTCAGGACAGCATAAAAAGCGACCGGCAAAAAGTCAGGACAGCATAAAATCGCGACAGGCACAAAGTCACGACACCATAATAAGGCAATAAGCACAAAGTCGCAACAGCATAAAACGGCATCCAGCAGAAACTGGCACCAGCATAAAACAGTGACAGGCACAAAGTCAAGACAGCATAAAATGGCGACAGACACAAAGTCAAGACATCATAAAACGGCGACAGGCACATAGTCAAGATAGCATAAAATAACAACAGGCACAAGGTAAAGACAGCATAAAGCGGCGACATCATAAAACGTCAACCGGCACAAAGTCAATACAGCGTGAAACGGTGGCCAGCACAAAATCACGGCAGCATAAAACAGCAACTGGTACAAAGTCAAGACAGCATAAGCCGGCGACAGCATAAGACAACGACAGGCACAAAGTAACAACAGCATAATAAGGCAATATGCACAAAGTCGCAACAGCATAAAATCACGACAGGCACAAAGTCAAGACAGCATAAAGTGATGACCAGCACAAAGTCAAGAAAGCATACAACAGCGGCAGCATAACATGGCAACAAACACAAGGTCAAGACAGCATAATGCAGCGATACCATAAAACGGCAACCGACACAAAGTCACAAAGAAATAAAAAGGCAATAAGCACAAAGTTGCAACAGTATAAAACAGCGACAGTATAACACGGCGACTGGCACAAAATCACAACATATTGCAGCAGGTAGAAAATAATGCAGGCACAAATCATGCATAAACAGTATCGGGCACAAGTCATAGTGAAAATGAATAGGAGCTGGCAGTCATTGTTTTAGAAGTACACGCTGGCCAACACATACTTCTTACAATACCCAGCGTATTGCCGGGCGTACAGTACACGCTGCAATACGCCATGTGAACATGCCGTAACCGTCACCCAAGAACCCAGGCAAACTTGGCCCAGTAGTAAGGAGTTTTCCAGGACTTTAATATTAATGTTGTATCCTTATAACAGGCCATTAATCTTAGATCAGCAGAGGTCTGACTGCAGACACCCTCAAAGATGAGCTAAACAAACAGGTGGTGGCACTGGGGTGATGGCTCTGGCCTCTATTAACCTTTTTAAAGGGCCCCCGGCGTTTTTTTTTTTGGTGACCTTCGTTTTTCCCTCCCGCCTTCTGAAACCCATAACTTTTTTATTTTTCCCCTAATGACACATGAGGGGGTTTTATTTTGCGGGAAAGATTACTTTCTAATGGGTTTTTTCACTATACTATAGAATATACTGGGAAACCGCAAATAAATACCAATTGGGACAAATTGTGAAAAAAAATTTTTTTCGCCTGTTTGCGGGGATTTTGCTTTTTACTGCGTTCAAACTTCGGTAAAATAAGGTTTTATCTGTATTCTACAGGTTTTTTATGCACTGGCAATACCAAACATGTAGGGGTTTTCCTTTATGTTTGGGACCTAAAAAAAAATTTTAAACATTTTTATTTTTGAAATTTTTCCACACGGCGCCTTTTTTTGCGACCCAAACACTTTTTTGTTAAAACCTCGGACATCATGAGGGGGCATTTTTTTGGGGGTGAATGTACTTTTTTATCCTACAGTTTTGGGAAAGCTGCGATTTTTTGATCATTTTTTTTTAAAAATTTTTTTAGTGACGTAAAAGACAAAAAAAGAATTTTTGGTTTTGGGAATTTTTTTTCTTCTACGGTTTCGCGTCGGGGTAAAGATTTTTATTTTTATAGATGGGCTTTTTCGGGCCGGCAATAAAATTGGAATTTTTTTATTATTTTAAAAATTTTTATTTTAAAAGGGGGAAAGGGGGGGGGGATTTAACTTTTAATATTTTTTTTTTTGTATTTAAAAAACTTTTTTTTTTTTTTTTACGTAACTTTTTAGTCCCCTATGGTGCTTGCCCACTAGGGGGTGCATTGTTAATACAACCAAATCTTTGAAAGGGCAATGCATTAGGGTTACAAAGATGGCGGTTTTAAAATTCCTGTCGCGGGGAAGTGGGGCAAAACCGGGCCCAGTGAAAAGTGAGGGGACCCTTTCACAGGGTTTGCCCCCCCCGAAAACGGTCTCGATGACGAGTATGCCGTACCGTAACGTCGGGGGGGGAAAAACCGATGCCGTTTTCAGACCCCCGGACCATCTTTGCCCCGGGTTTCTGATGGGGCCCACCCCCCGGGCGTGTTACTGCCGGGTTTAGGGCGATTAGCCGAACACCCGGCAGCTGTGTGGGTGGGTCGCGGAGCGGTCCGCCTGCAAAGCACCTTAGTGGCCCTGGGATGTACTCATATGCCCCGGGTCATTAAGGGGTTAACCAGGCATAGCACCATACATTCTGTAGCAGTTGGGTTTGGACTGAGCTCTTTACATCCAATGTTAGGTCTGAATTATGTGTTTTCCCGGCCCCCCCAAACAAAATGTGTAAGCTTTGCCTAATTAAGGTTGCAGCTCTCACCCATGGCATTTTCAACTAGCTGATCAGTGGAGATGCTGAAAGTTGAGCCCCCACCAATCTAAAGCCGATAGCCTATTTTAAGCACTAAACATCCCCCCCCCCAAAAAAAAATACACTTAATATGTCGAAACAAAAGAATCCAGTCCAGCCAGAGTATTGTTCAGGCCTGAAGTAAATGGTTGTCATGTACAACAGGAATTGTTGAGATGCCAAGATCTTGAAAATCAGCAAGAACCTGCAAAAATAAATTTAAAGAAAAACCAGGTAGCTGCTCATGACAAACATTTAGAAGACAAGCTTCAGTGTCTAAAAGTCTAGTCTTCCACCAACACCCTCTGCCTCTGGTAACCATAGCAGAACCGTAGAATAAAACAAAAAAAAGTTAACAGGTGTTAATATTCCATATACCTAAAGAACGAGAAAAAAACAGAGGGGTCGCTCTTATGGTACGTATACAATAAAAATCGATAAAAATTTTGTGAACAGGGGGCTTACCCCTTTTTTGGTTTTGCTAAAAGGGGAGGCCAAGCTCTATGTATTTAATAGATAGTCCCATTTCCAGCAGCCACCATGGATCCTTCTCCAAAGCCGCTCTCTCATGGCAGCGGGCACAGCATATCGAGCAGATCAAGAAAAACAGGTCCCGGCGCTTACTTAAAAACTTCCTCAATGAGGTTGTATGTAGGTGCTATAAAAAAGGTTTTATTGATAAAAACAAACTCATAAAAGAATGTAAACCTTATACACCAGGGGTCCCCAACCACCGGTCTGTGGACCCGGCACCCGGGCCCTTAGCGAACCCTGCCGGGCCGCGGCCCCGGGCTAAAAGATGCCGGGCCCCCCGGTGACTCTTTCGGGCGGTCGGCATCTGGTTTTGGGGCCGCTGTAACCGGCCGCGCAGCCTGCAGCGCGCTCGCTGAGGCTGCTCGTTTAAAGGGGAAAAAGGAGCGGTGCTTACCGCCCTGCTTTCCTCCCGCTGTAAAATGCGGCGCTCACGAGCCCGCACTACAACATGGCGGGCAGGGTGGATGCAATGATGTCACACCCCCCGCCCGCTCAGTGCTGTCGGCTGCTGGGAGGAGAGCTCGGCCGAGGATCCAGGAAAGGTGAGTGACTTCTTTTTTTTTTTTTATTTATTTATTTATTTTTTTATTTTGTGGTTGCCTACTGGGGGCCGCTATCATTGCTGGGTGCCATATCTTCAACTGGGGCGCTATCATTCTGGGGGGGCTATCATACTGGGGGCCCGCTATCACTCGGGGGGCAGCTATCTTCACTAATGGGGGCGCTATACTATGGGGCAAATATTACATACTGGGGGGAGCTATATTTTCTGGGGGCAAACTACAACGGGGGCCCTATCATATGGGGGCGCTTCTTACTGGGGGCCAGCTACTATCATACTGGGGGAGCTATCTATACTATGGGGCAGCTATCCACTGGGGGGCAAACTATCACTATGGGG